>DWLS01003945.1:0-14787 GCA_018246255.1 Pachliopta kotzebuea | reverse complement strand
TACCAGAGGTCCTCGTGTTGCGAAGATAATGCTTCGACAAAGTGCAGTTAAGATTATATGCTACATCTAAAGAAGCGTTGCTTTAAAAGAAAGTACAGAATTACGCCTTAAAATTCTAAAGTCTAGACTATGTTTTTTTTTTAAATGACAACCCTTAAACTTCGAGATGATTCCAAGAAATCAAGACGGAGTACGAGCTCTGTCTTATAGAGCAACTACTCTCTTTATTCAAATTCATGGAAGTGTGACATTGTGAACATTAAGCGGTCGTCGAGATAACTTAACTGCAACAAACAGTAACTCTAATCATTATAACTTAACTTGAATACTGTATTACTTAAATTGTATACTAGAGAAAAAAAATCTATAGATCTGATATTATTAAAGTCAAAAAAATCTAACATAGACGTATTCAAAATAGTAAAGAAACTGGACCTTAATTTGATACAACACATGACAATTTTTTTTTTACATAATTATGCTATAAAAATCAATGTATCATTAACAAAGGTCAGTTCTTACCCTCGAGGTTCAGTAAGCTATTTTTAAGACATACATCATCAAATAGAGATTAGGCGGAGTAATCTTGACAACAAAACATTATCGAAGGGTTTTTTAGAGCGTGAAGGGGTTAGTGGGCCACAAAAACTGTGAAGGTCTAATTTAGTAATTGTAACCCATTGAGATAGCACTTGAACTCTTTATCGTTGGGGCAATTGTTAATTGTTTCATATACCACACCAAGGGTATTGTACGTGTGTGTACCATAATAATAATTATAAATTGTTTAAATAATGTCACTCTGATAAATGATCGCGGAGGTGTCAATCTTGCCTTGTAAACTTAAAAGCACCTCTCAAATGTCAAGATATCAATGATCTGCATTAAAACCGCACACGGATCCGTTTCACATTACGCGGCGGGAACGAAATGATATTTGATCTTTATGTAAATCATATTGCGGTCGCTTATATACCACTGTTTATATATCAAATGTATATGCATCTAACCTGGATGTAGATAACGAAAGACCGAAGTGAACGTCTTTGCTTATGTCAAGCAGTCGTCCATCGGCCTATGATGATGATGACCTGTAACCCTCTCCATCAACAGCCAGCGTGGTAGAAGACGGTTCAGATTATTGGGGGAAGGAGCTTGTCTAGTAGTAGACAGACATCAATCGGCTGATGATGATTGTGATACTTAAATTCAGATTTAAGACGGAGCTATTTTCAGAGTATTATAATAGTTTGTAGTATGCATTGTGTTAGTCGCTATAGAGATGATCATGTATATAGTGACGATGATATATAATAATAAGGTACGATGGGACTGTCATACGTTCTTAAGAGTCAACGAAAATTCGAAAAAAAAATTAACCTATTAGGCTTAACTAATATATAAGTGAAGTTCCTTAAAATTGATTATATTACGACGCAGTAAACGAACGTCTACACATTTGAAGAATATATAATACTGTAAAAACAAAACTTATAATTGCAAAATAGCAACCCTGGTATGTATCATCGCTTGACAGCCGCAAGTGGTGTCCGTACTTGACCCAAAAAACTAAATGGACCGCAGTCTCCCGCCGGTTTAAACGTTATACATGGATAATAACGGATTCCAGAGGTCATAACAGTTTTGATATGATCCTGTTGTCGATATATAACCGTGAAGTTATACTTGGCAAATACTTCATCTTTGGACTTAATATTACAAGAATTTAAGTTCAAATTAATATTGAATAAAAAATGGTTTCTATGTTGTATCTTAATTAATACATAGTATGAGTAACAAAAACCTTTTGGCCTTCCGTTCGAACAAACGAAGGTAATATCGTGCATTTAAATATCATTAGAACAATAAAAGATGGTTGAAGACTTCAAATTATAGTACACAGCCGTATTAGACCATGTTAGGTATTTATTCTAATTGATGATATTTCTGATAATAATATGCTATATCATATGATTATTAATCCAGAAGTATAGAGAATTAATGTATATAATATTGCATTTATACCCGTGGAAATATTTATGAAGATACAAAATCAAAAATTCAGACTATGATTAAATTAAGAAATATTAGTCAATGGAATAAAATATAAATATTACTTATATAAGTAAGTTACTTACAGATAGGTTTTAGGTTAACAGCGAAAGTGTAGAGATCTTCAACAAGGTAGATTAACTTACCTGAAAGTGATGAAAGGTTATATTAGAATAAAGTTAATAAAATTTACAGATATATATCTAAAATACTATACATATATACAGAGAAATGAAAATTTCTTGATTACGACTCCGCCTGGTGGTAAACGGAGGTGTAATCTAGGTAAAGAGTACGAGACTAGAAACCTATTCAGTTTTCTCTTAAAAGCTTTCTAGTCATACTTCTTCAACCCTTCGCTGTACGAATCTTATCTTAAACAGCTAAATTAATAATTTGTTATAACTTTAAATATATTCTATAAATAAAATTAAATGGTATAGTTATAATTTTTTAAACTATTTCCAGTTATTGTTGCTGTAACCGTGCTGATCTAAAATGTATAACAATATCGAATAGGTTGTGTTCCCACAACTTAACATTCTGTGGCCTAAGAACATGTAATTCTAAATCATTTACTTTAATCAAGTCAATTACATATTTTTTATTATGATTTTCTACTGGAATTCCGGGTATGCCCTGATGCAATTATACTAGGACCGAATGACCGCTTATTAAAATAATCGTCGGCCGGTGCGAGTGGGAAGTGGTCTCGAGATCTCACGCGGTCAACACTGTAGTAAATATAAAAATACACAAACGGTAACTAAAACTTTATAGTTTAATTTAACTAGATCGTATACATTAATAGTATTAGTTATAATAACTAACCATTTCAGATATTTATATAAATTTCGTAAGTCATAATATATTGATCTTAGATATCTATTTCTATATAGGAAGGTAGTAACAACATCTACTATTTCTACTACCAAGTAGCAGTAAGCAAATATTACTGTGGTCCAGAATGGGGTTATTAGCTAATGAAATTACTGTGGTAACGAGACTTAATATGTACAATTTATATAAACGTAACTACAGGAAATTGTTATAGGGAGTCCTGTGTTCATATGAGCGTCGCGCTCTTTTCTAATTCGTAATTACGTAAATTTTGTTTAACTTAAGTTATAAAGTGATTTATTTTTAAGTTATTTAGTTAATCTCCTATCCGTTTATGTAAATGTTGAACAGCGTGCGATTGGTGTGGGTCGTATCAAGGCTGTTTACAGTTACGAACGCAAAGGCCGTACACTTTCTCCGCGCCGCAATAACATAATTACTGGCGGTTTTAACTCTGAAGGACTTCACTTAACTGTAACAATTAAGTTATTTACAACACAGTAATAAAAAGCTAAAAATATATAATGAAGCCATTAACAGTTATAACTATGACCGATGGTGATAGGATGATACACACTGCAACAATTTTGTTTAAACAATATTTGCTAATTTTTCATTTAAAATGACGAGACGAGGTTCACCTGATAGTAAGTGATACCCCTTGCTCTTAATACTGGTTAAGATGGTATGCACAGCATCACATTGCCCTCGGCGAGACTGCCTATAAGATGCCGTCTTGTTACCACAGTAATTTCATTAACATATTCTTCAAACCGGTGCAGTAATGTTTGCATATTACTATATAGCGGCGTAAACAAGTGCTGCGGTGGTACCTATTTATTCACCGGCAAAGAAGACTTACCACCAGTAAATTTTTCTTACTGCACCTGTAGCTTCAAGTTATGACATTGTAAGTCTAGTTTTTGCTACCGTCAACAATCTTCACCGATCGGTACTTTAGTTACGGTTATTATATAATAATATATTCCACACTCACAATCACTACATGTATGAAATCAACTTTTTAATGAGAGCTTGTTACGAGATCGGATTCACGTATAACTTGTCACTGTAATAATATATTAGATAACATATATAATTGTATGTATATATAAGTATATGTAGGTACCTTACTATGTTATTATTAATTTTTTTTAAGCTTTCCTTCAACTAACTTTCAGACTTTACCTACCACAGCATCTCCCATCTCCTATGTTGATTAGTAGAGAATGCCTAATTTTAGGTGTTTAGAAAAAGTTTTTGAGATAAAAAAATATATAAATTTTAATAACAAATACGGATATTATTATATATACGTTTTATGTGATGTGTTGTTGTGTATATATGTTAATAAAAATATCTTTATCATCGATTGAAGGTATATTTCGGAAACTCTAAATACTACCGCAGCTCCTTTTGCAGCCGAAAACCAGTACAGTGCAAACATTACTGTATTCCAGTATGAATGGTTTTGTAACTAGTGAAATTACTGGGGTGACGAGATTTAAAACCTTACGTCTTAAGGCGACGAGTGCATTGTGGTTCTGTGTATACCATTTTAATCAACTCTATGTTGTTATAAGCGTACCATTAAATATGAAATGATGACGTTGTGTGTGGGGGGTTAAGGGGTGTTAGGGGTCCCACACAACAACTCACGGGACACAAGCAACATCACCTGCTCGTGGTGCCCAGTGTGGTGAGAGATGGCCCAAATCCTCTAAGTATTGGAGGAAGTTTATAGCAGTGGACGTCTATCGTATAATGAAGATCAGAGTGATTCTTATCAATATAAAATATATTTTTTTCTTCGCACACTCGAGATCAAGTGATTGCCGACATGGTAACACCGTCAGTATACCTTTTATCATTATAGCGCATTCGTTTGTTTTATATTAATATAAACATAGTTTATTAGCGCAAACGAAAATATAAATGCGCAGTAAACAAGTTAATTAGTCATTAAAACATTGCAGATACGCAGTGCGTTATCTGCAACTGCGAGTTAGCTGCAGTGTCGCCGTTTACAACGAATCAAATGATAATTAACAAGTCTGTAGTAATTGTCGGCTAAATGTCGGCGAATGGAAACGTCGTCAAAATGCATCCGCGACAATGGCGGTATCGTTTGATATAAAAAATTAATAACATACGACTATAAAAACTAAAATTATTAGTATCACGATAATTGCTATTAAGTCGCTCTGATTTTTTTTTATTCGACTACGAACTAGTAAAACGTTCACCTAATTATAAGTGATATATACACGGCGCTGGTTAAGATGGTATACACATCACATCGCGTTCGTCGCCTTGAGATGTAAGGTGTCTCGTTACTTCAGTATTTTCACTAGCATACAACTTTCAAACAGGAAGACAGTAATGTTAGCAATGTACTACTTGGCAGTAGAAATATTGGCAGCGATGGTATAGACGATCTCCGTCAAAAACCTACCACCAGTAAATATATTAACTCTATATATATCGTATTATATAAGCTAAGTGTAGATCCCGGGGTTAATATATTCATAGTTAGTACCCTGATAGAAAGTCTCGTTATTCTAGTAACTTCAATATAATACAGCACTTTTCAAACTGGGAGACAGTACTGTTTGCAATGTACTATTATTGTAGAAATATGAGCAGCGATGGTACCTACATAGACGATTTCCGTCAAAAACCTACCACCAGTAAATATATTAACTTAACTATATATATAGTATTATATAAGCTAAGTGAAGGTCCTGGGGTTAATAAATTAGTAGTTAGTTCATGACAGAAAGTCTCGTCACTTCAGTAATTTCTCTAGCGTACAAGCACCCTTCAAATAGGAACACAGTAATGTTTGCACATTACTATTTCGCCGTTGAAGCTGCGATGATGTTTATAAAACAATAATACGTTTTTTTTTTAATTTCCGCTAACTCTGTACCTTTTTTTTTAAGTGTAGGCAAAAAAAAATTACACTAGAAAATTGTAGCGATTACGGCAAATTTGTGCGAAGCCCGCGAAAGTTGAATAACCCCGAAACTCAGGCGCTTACAGTGCGTTACAGCGTCGCTTTCGGTCCCGCTCACACTTACGCCGCGAGAGCGGGACGGCAGCTGTTTGTTTGTAAACTCAGTATTGTGATGTCCATTTTGGCACTTTGCGGTTAACGTCCGATTCCGGGACGTGGACTACGGAAATACAAAGCACACACAAATGTTTATTTACATCTAAATCTATATTTGTATATACATACAAGTTCAACTTTGAATTATGTATCAGTGTTTCCCACAAAAAAAAAAAAAATCAGTTACTATTATGACTTTCACTGTTAGCACTTAAGTAAATTTTTAATGATATGACTTATTTATATTTTCTATTACATACAAGTGACTTTTTTTCATAAAAGATAACAAATAAATTTCTTTAATTTTAGGACGTCATATTAGTATGTGTGAACAAAATTAAATTGAATGTTTATAATTATCGTATATTCAAGTGTTGTGCGAAATCTTATCAACATAAATGTAAGTTTACTGGAAATGTGTTAAAACTTTTTTTCAGTTAAAAAATCTGAATATAAGTGGCGTTAAACTTAGGTTCAACCACCTTTGAACATTGTTTTAGTGGATCTAGCGGACCGAAATGCTTTGACTAAGTTTCCGGCTTTTACACAATTGTTTATATACTCATTTTGATGATGGTGAAAAAAAATCATGAACATTACTAAAAAGTCTGTATTAAAAAAAATTGGCACTTTATCAAAATTGTTAAGCATTTCGAAAGTATTATTCGATAGAAAGTCGATGAACTTTAAAAAAACGTATGAGCGATATATTTTCGTGTTTTTTTTTTTCTGAATAACATTGAATCGCTTAAGTCAAAAATACGTACAGATAAAAAAAGATCTTTGTTTACGTTGACGAAATGCGTACGCTTTTTGTTATTCAAATTCCGTATCAAGCCGGCGAGAAAGACGTCGTCACTTGTACCGTTAATTCTACTACTGAGTACGTAACCACAACACATTTTTTCTTTTACTTCAACGATCTACTTGACCTTCACTTGATGATAAGTTATGCGCATGCCCATATCATCAGGTGAAGATGATACACAACACTACATATCGCTTATCACCTTGAGGCATAAGGTGTTAAGTCCCGTCACATATCTTCACTAGCCCGGCATCTCCAATATTCTGGTTTATGGAATTACATCTTTCAAACACAGTAATGTTTTTATATTACTGTTTAGCAGTTAAAAAAATACCTGCAGTAATATCCAAACGGTCTCCGGCAACAGAAACTTACTACTAGTAAGCATAATTCGTAATCATCTAGATTATTCTCTCGTATGTTGTTAGATAAAATACAACAATACTGTTATAAAGACAGATTTTCAATATGACGATGATAGACGGATTCCAAGTCCTTATGGTCCCGGAATTGAACCTTGATCCTCGTTACTAGTAACCGCTTAACCATTTGTCAGTCAAAAAGTAAATCATAATTATAACTCCTTTGAAAGCAGCATGTATGTTAAGTTATGTTAATAGCAGTTTTCTATTACAAAATGTTTACTTAACTTATATATTACTTATCCTTATAGATTATAACATATCAGCGAAAGTAAATAATAAAACAAAAGGTTTTTTTTTTAACTTAAATTAAAAATACAAGTAGACGTTTTTTTACTGGTGTTAGGTCTTTTCCGAAGACTATCTAGGTATCAACACAGCCGACAAACAGTAGTATGCGAATATTACTGTGTTTCAGTTTAAATATGGGTTGTAATTTATTAAAATTACTAAGGTAACGAGACAATATACTAAGTCTCGAAACGAGCGCGACGTGGTGTAGTGTATATCATCTTAACCAGCGCTATGTTACGGGCAAGGGTATTACTTATACTACACGATGCTTGCTGATATAATGACGCTTGTTAGGATGATATACACAACACTGCATAGCGATATATTATTTTTGTATATCGTTATCATAAGCCATCTTTACTGATCGTTTACGTACTCCGAATGAACACGTGTGCATAATCGTTTAACTAAATTGTATGTGTAGTAGCTATCGCTTAGCTCGGTTAGGGTTCCAAGTGTTTACTAGGGTTGCGCAAGGTTTTAATTTACTTTTCTCATATATAAAAAAAACTTCGGAAAAGAATAGCTAAGTAAAACACACAAATGTAAACTAAAATAATAGATATCAGGTCTGAGTAAATCAAAGAAAAATAGTACTTTTATCAGATAGTAAGTGATACGTCTAAGAGATGTTAAGTATGATTGCTGTCGCTTTAAGATTTTAGATGTAATTCTCGTTAATCCAGTAATGTTATTAGCTACATTGCCCTTTATTTAGAACACAGTAATGTTAGTATAGTGCTGTTAGGTACATGAGAACTTATCAGCATTAGAAAAATGTAGATTATGTTTAATGATGGATTATAGATATGTTAGACTTAGTTAACTATTGAGGTTAAGTTTAGTTGTGAATGGTGCATTTTCTAGGAATTGTCCTAGGCAAGTTTTGACATTGGTAGCCCTATTTGTTTGCCTAGTGCGTGTTGTGGTAGTGGCACGTTCAATAACATCAGTGTGTCGGTTCGACGACCCCGATGCGCAGGCGCCGTTTGCAGAGACACGCCGAGTCAACTGCGTGAATCAGATATTAGACATTTTTTTTTATATAAAAATTAATCTCCCAGTTACATTTCACAGTTAACGAAGCACAGAAGTTAATAAACTACCAAATTAAGAAATAACAAAACCAAGTAATATTAGAAAACGCGACAGGAAGCATTTTATTATTGCAACTGTGCTAAATATATTTGAACGGTTCAAAGTTAAAGTTAACAAAGTAAAATATAATCGAGGCTGTGCTAAAAAAAATTACACGTAACTAACAATGAGTGAGCTCAAAAGTGGGCGATTTTTAACCGTTACAAGGAAGCCCATAACAACCTTAGCAGGGCCTCTACAAGATAACGGAACCGCTAGTTATTCACAGTTCATACGCATATCAGGTTCTTCAGTTTTTTTATCTTTATTTTCTTAAACTAGTTCTGGTCCTTCGCCAGGGTTGCCAACTGTAACAGACCATAGGTCACTGTTCTATAACAAATGTGAAACCTTGCGTGCATCCTGTTTAATTTACGCATGAGCTCATCCAAAATGAATCACGAAGTAAACCCCATTTAACTGGGAGAAGTAAGCGAACAAATTTGCTAATTTCCTCGTAAATAAGGTATTCAAAAAAAATATTCATGTGAATTGTGAATATTTAAGTACCTACCTCTACGAGCTACCGGCGTTAGTATTTCCATCCAAACATACGCTTTTAAGACTTTACCATCACAGGGGGAGTATGGGGATCCACATACCAACTCATGGAACACTAGCCAATCTAGCTCTAGCTTTAATTCTATCTCCCCACTAACCCACACTGGCTTAGCGTCGTGGAAGACAGCCCAAATCCCCGACTATCCCTGCTATGTCCAACAGTGGACGTCCATCCGTCTGTCCGAACCGTGATAGCCTAGTGATTTGAACACTTTCCTGACAGATATCGAGTTCGAAACCGGCCTGCACTAATAAATTTTCCATTTTATCTGCATTTAGTATAACAACTAATATCACTTACTTCAAAACACATATCAAATCATCTGATGAAATAGGGTCATAATCCAGTTTATATTTAATTTATGTTATGGTACAGACCCTATTGATCTTCTAACTGTAAGAAAATATCACTGTCTCTAACTACATACTTAAGACAGCACTGAATATACTCTTAAATAATTCTACTCCGTGTAAATGATAGTGAGGAGGTAATAACGGAGGTAACTTAGGAAGCTGGGCTGCCTTCATTACTTGGAGAGAGGTGGAGTTATTACGTAAAAATAAAGTCGGACGATGTTCGAGCAGTTATCGCGTATCGATAGCCAGTAAAAAATCTCGTTCGTTTAGTAATGGCTTGGTTATCGTTTAATACACTTTTTGCAACGGCTCAATCATCAATGATACATCATGCGAATTGATCGTTTAACGGTGAATGTTGTGCGATTTTCGCTATCGCTACATCAGTAGATATGTACATTTTTTTTTAATCGACTGGATGCCTAGACCAGACAATCACCTGGTGGTGAGTGATACGATTGTCCGTAACTTGGTGCTGGTTAAGATGGTACACAGCGGTCATCAGCCACGTAAGGTATAACTCTCGTTAGCCCGAGTAATTTCACTGTTATACCTTTAAAAAGGGACACAGTAATGTTTGCATTTTACTACTGGGCGATAGGAATATGTGCTGCGGTGATATCTACCTAGATGGTATTCAGCTACGGTAACCTACCACCAAAATACATAATAACAGCTCACTGAATTAGTGACGGGAAAAGATATAACGGTGCGAAAACTTCGGCAACGCGGTTATAAACCTAATTGTTCGCTGAGGCGTTTAACTGCGAATTGTTTTAACCAGAATTTATAACCCCATAAACAAAAAGATATGTTATAAGTTGGCGCGTGTGATAACCCATTCAATATTCCCACTGTTGGGACTCACAATGCATCAGACCATTTATTAAAGTCGTGATAGCTTAGTGGTTTGAGCCTTCCATTTCGAAGGTTTCGGATTCGAATCCAGCTTGCACTAATGAATTTTTAAATTAATTTTTAGTTAGTATAACATCTAATACGTGTTTTAAGCCATGTATCAAATCGCGTGGATATAAACCATTAAAAAAAAGATAATTTAGCAAGTAGTTTAATAAACCGAGTGATTAGATGTAGGAAGGGTTTTCAAACTGGTACTAGGTTTCCGTTGCTGGAGACTGTCTAGATACTCATTGCAGCTCCTATTGCAGTCGATAAATAGTACTATCCACTATGAAGGTATTATTGGAAGGTAGTAAAATTACTTTAAGTAGCGAGACTGTAACGTATCTTAAGGCGATGATCGAGATGTGTATACCATCTTAACAACTTCACTATCAAGTGAAATCTTTGCTCAAAAATAATAATTCAAAATAATTTTTTATACCTTAAAATATATCTGTGTTATACTATTGATATGATAACAGATAGAGATGGTCAAGTAAGCAGCGGTTGTGAACCCTTCATCGAATCAAAGGTGATTAACATAATCAATATTCATAACACAAAGCGCGTTCACACACAATTAGCTTTATTGTGTGATACAATTTTATGAAATATAATTCATAAATTTAAATGGTAACCCTATATCTGTGATTGGCATCTATAATGTATTAGAATGTGAATTTCTCTATACAACAATAAAGTATTTTTATTGTTGCGGCCTCTATTCATACATTCTGAATACAGATTCTTACTATATTTATCTTTTAGGAAGTTTATTTATTTTGCTACAAATTTAATTATAATCATGTAAATGTTGATTAATGTAAATTAATAATAGTTAAGCTTTAATCTAAGGAGTTGATGATGACGGTAATCAATCATGTGAAGTGTCAGGGCCGAATGGGTCAGAGGGTCTGTTGACTTGACCTTGTCGGATCATTCCACATTTATCTTTTAAGGATTATTTTTAAAAGATCATCTTGTTTGATCCTTTGGATTATCATTGAAATATGTCATTATTTTTGCTCGTACATAAAAGCTAATTTGATGATGTTTCATTCTGTGTTTAATAATAAATTTCTGGTACGAATAAAATATTATACAACGATAACTATGCGGAATTATTATATATTTTTCAGCTTTTCCTTGATATTAATGTTCAAAGGTTTTTTTTATATTTACATCGTTTAAAACTAATAACTAATACTATCTTATTATATACCAACACAATTATCAACTATTGTGTACTATAAAATTCATTTAGTATTAGGTTTGTATTTCTAGTATCAATTCTAGCGGAGAAAAGTAATATTAGAGTTCAAGTAAAACACATGTGTAAATAAAATTGTATACAAATAAATAGATTAAGATGCTGCGCTTCAGTGATCTGTTAATAATAGAGAAACCAGATTGAACAAATAAAAGGTTGAAATAACAAATAAAACGTGTGAAACTGTAAATGAGCATTGCATTAACTATTTATTCAGTTGTAGTGTAGTTGCACTCGACTCGATAATTATAAAAAAAAAAAATTAACATTTCAATTTGTTATTAACATAAATATCTATTCATCGGATGCGATCCGTCATATCGGGGCACGGAGACGGACACTGTGTCTCGGGTGACATTTGTGACAGATGAATTGGTGGGAAGAATGAAAGCTCTCGGACTGTGGAGAATTAATGTACGGAGTTTATATTTCACACGTGTTTTACACCGTTACCGCCAACAAAAGGACTTGTTCGATTAATAAATCACAAAGCGGCATAGGTTTCAGCAAATACTGACCATATAGAGTTATTGGTTTGCGAAACCACAGCGATGTAGAAACTGTAATAATAATTATATATATATACGTTTAAAATTTAGTATCTTTATGTAGGTTTACTATCCTTATTTAAACGACAATGTCTGTCCGTCAACAATTTCGAATCTCGAGAACTACAAGGGATGGGATGCTGAAATTGTCATACAGACAGATCTCGCTTAGATAAGATCAGAGCCGTTGGAATTTTGTTGGTACGTGGTCGGGTTCCCGAGTTGTGAGTACTCAAAGTTTGAGAATTTTATATGAATCACTTGTAATATTTATTCTGAATATGTATTTTGTATTCATCGTTTACTGGTTGTAGGTACCTTATGTCGTTTAAGTAGGTACTAACGCAGCTCCTATTTCAGCTGACGTACAGTACTCTGTAAACATTACTATAGTTATAAATTGTAGGTACTGTATACTAGTGAAATTACTGAGGCAACCAGACTCAAAATCTCCATTTTTTATTTATTTCTCCAGCGAGGCGATGAGACAATTAAGGCATGATGGTAAGTGAGATGATCGCCCTGATCGCTCGTCACCGTCCCCTCGAAATTCTAGTAATTTTACTAGTATACAGCACCTTTCGAATTGGAACAACATGTTTGCACATTTCTGTGACAGCTGTCTTTAATTAATATTTACATATAAAGTATGGGTACTTTTATAGGAACGTTTGTCATATGTGGAAATTTGTCCGTTCTGTTGAAAGGTAGTGTAAACACTTGAAGTTCTCGAAAGCTGGTTTAGAATTTTTCCGCGTCCTACGCAAGTGGACACTAAGCCTGGATCACGTACCCGGTGGGTAGTTATACAAATAGTCCGAAAGGCAAACATTTTGAAACTCGACGTGTTGTCTCCGTTGAGTGCTTGTTTGCGTGTTTAACTATAAATTATTTTAGTTAGCAGCTAGTCCGGTAAACCGGATATTTTGTATTTGCAAGATGTTTACTACTGCGATTTGTTCAATAATAATATTCTTTATCATTCCTCGTATTCCGAGTACGGAATTAGGTTAAGGTACAGTTTATATATAAGTATCTATTTTATCATCTCCCCCTTTTCTTCCCATCTCTTCCTCCTTCCCAAATCCTCTTCCCTCGTCTCTCTCCTTTCGCTTATATTATTTAATTTATATATACTTTTCAGCTCGCAGAGTCCGGATCCGCGAGCGCAGGGTCCGATGAAGCTTTCGCGGCCATAATAGTGGCCGAAAGCATCGACATCATTAGAAAAAAAAATATCATTCCTATAGTAATTATATCAATCATACAATTAAACATTCCGTTAATGCAAGTTCTATCAGAGACATGTGAGAACATGTAAATGTTTTCTATGTAACTCATGAAGAACAAATTTTGAAGTAGTCAGTTTTAATGTTAATTGTAAATCTGAATGTTACGGGTTTTAAACCTTAGTTTGTTAGGGTTAAAAATTTTCTATTAAGGTTACAATACAATAGTTTCACTGTATAACAATATAAAGACGTTGTATAATGTAACAAAGTGACGAACCGTCTAATCCGACCACGTCTCGAGTGGTCCGCATTGAACATTACATTTCATTCGGAATAATGTTGATTTATAAATATTATGGACGGTATATGATCGTGTAATTCATCATGCGTTTTCACGCCTCTCCTAAAAGTGACAACAGCTGGTATTTACATAATTATGGGATCCCTTCCCTCCGCATTCGTCTGCGTATCAAGGAGAATCTTAATTATTATGTTTACTGCACATCTGGCCGATGGAGGCCGCAGCTACTTCTGTCTACACACCATAATAACTACAACGGTTGCTTTACAACTCGTAATTTATTATCATCGCCAATAATTTTTTTCAATTTATTTAAAGCCATCAAGGTGATGAAAATAATCATTGAGCTATTCAAACTGTTTACGCTCTAGTAATAAAGTGCTGCAAAAACGAGTAATAAACGATTAATGTGTTTACGAAACAATATGCTAATTATACCGCACAGTTCAGCAACCTTCCGTATCAATTTCTACTTCTAAGGCCTACATACTATGAATAATTGGTGTATACATCAATTGTAGTATCGGAGTCAGGACAAATGAATTGACATCGCACATCCGTTGAAAGTTTCGGGCTCAATTGTGAAGGTTTTTTTCCACTTTTTTTAATACTAACACATTAAAGTTAATAACACATGTATAAGTAATGATAATGTGGTCTTCTTTGAAGGAAGTAGCATCTGTGTGACGTCACAGGGTATAATCAAAGCAAGGTTCCCACGAATGAATGAATTTAATCAAATACAAAACTATATTCAGTCTTCATTGATAACATTTAAAACATAGAGATAGATTTAAATTTTTTGGTAATAAAGTAATCGATATATGCTTTAAAACCATTAGTATGATGAGGGATAGTGAAAACATCCTAAATAGAACATTTTTTTAGTTATTCTGGAAAACTTTCTGTTAGTTGATTTATACATATATTTATATATATATATATAT
>DWLS01003944.1:0-14789 GCA_018246255.1 Pachliopta kotzebuea | reverse complement strand
ATCCGCGAGCGCAGGGTCCGATGAAGCTTTCGCGGCCATAATAGTGGCCGAAAGCATCGACATCACCCGAAAAAAAAGTCATTAAGGAGTTGACCCTCTGACCGTTAAGTGCAACCTAAATTAGTGGCGACTGTTAAAAAGTAATGCTATACTTCATACTTGTCAGATCAAAGTGTCACAAGGATTTTGTACAAATTTATATAAAACATTAGCTAAGAATAATTAAGAAAAAGGTCTCTAAAATCTAATCAAATTAGAGTAACAACCAGCTTTTAACTTTAAAACTAAAGTTAAGAAAGCTTTTCTAGTTCGCTGTCGTAAAACGAAACGAAAATTACATGAAATATAGGTGAATTCTTATGAGAAACTGTCGAGGAGCTTTCTACTCATAAAAGCGTGTTAATACAAATTTGTAATACATCGCAGCTCTCTTTTTTTCAGCTACTCTTTTGACATAAATATTCAGTACGAGACAGGTATTTAAAAACTTTCAACAGAATAATATGTGTAAATACATTTTTGTGCAAAGTATACAAAAATGATTCACATGTTTAAATTCTTTTTATTACACTTTTATGAATTTGGATACTTACAACCAATATACAATTTTTTTTTTGGTTTTAGATTTAAGTGTATTGAAATTACAAAGAGTGTTGTGCCTCCTTATCGAGCAAAAATCGGAATAGACGATAAAAAAAGAAATTGTATTCTTCAACTACATTAAGAAACAAATTTAAAAATAAATATACTTTACTTTCGTCTTAGTATTAATGTACAATCCATGCAAAACCATACAATAATGAAGCCGTGCTGTGCACAGATTGTTATAGTGTCATTAAGTCATAAAAACAAATGACGATAAAAGGTTTTAAGCAATCAAAGGCGAAAGCGGGATAAGTGTAATAAGCATTGCCACAGAGTATGCCGTATACAGAAATAGAAATAATTTGCTATGTCGCATACTAGGTGCAACCGCAGCGAACTTCATCTGCCGTCATTATAACGACGCGGTAAAACAATATAAGGAATAGGTTTCTGATTTGAATTCACTGTCGCATTAGTGGGAATTGCTACAATTTTATAAAAAAAAAACTCGTTAAGAAGCAAGTACGAAGAAAGCTGGGGAAGAAGCGGATGTGTTTGTTGAGCTTGAAACCTAGTTCCGAGTGCCGCTTTGAACAGGCAGCCGTCAACAATAAAACAAAATTACAGGATTTAGTTGCTAGACTGTCATTGAAAGCTTGTTTTTCCATTAATCGAAGAGAAAACTAGGAAGGTTGGCGAGTAAAAATCATAAAATCGCATATTTTATGTAAGTATCGCTAACTAGAAAAAAATTTTATGCGTAACCAAAATTTTTAATTAAATATTTATTAGTGATAATTTCTACAAATTACGCATTTTGAGAATTTGCACTCACGTATATTAAAATTCGATACCACATTTTTAATATCCTATACGAAGAGCGTCCACAAGCGTCCAAACATTATAACTTTATTCTTTCAAAAATAATAGGGATATTAGTAGTAGATCATTTAAACATATAATATAATAAATGTATATTAACAATGAAAAAATAATACGCCACCCACAAACAAATCTGTACACACATAAATTGCTTTAAACAATGTTATTAAATTTGAACTGGAATGCGAAGCTCTTCTGCTCGGAGCGATATCGCAGAAAGTGGTCAGATTTTTCAAATAGCTCTATAGTGATTGTATATCAGATTTGCGGCGCTTGCGGTGGCGGAGAGTAAAAGCCAACACAACGATGTATCTGTATTACCTATTAAGTTATTCGCGATTAGATCAAATTACCTGATAGTAAGACGTTTACAGGTTTAACCTAGTCCTTAATATGTCAAACGTAATTATTACTGAGGTTTTACATGTATGTATAAAAGAACGAAGGAAGTAGTAAACGTTTACAAAATGTGATAATTTAATTAAAGTTTGGTTATTCTAATGATATGTAAAAAGTAAATAAAAACGTAGTTTATCTTCCGCAATAATAATTGTTCTTAGATAAGTTGTTAAATTAAAATACCACGCAAATCGTTTTATAAATGGTAGAGGAAATCGGAAATGATTTAAATGCAAAGAGAGAAATCGCGACTCTCTCATTAATGTAAATCTCAGACGCAGACCCCCAGATAGAGGTCTAACTAACACACTGACCCCGTCCGCGAATACAACTGTACTGTGCGAAACCAGTACATATTGGAAACAATTTTCCAAATAAAACTTGAATATATTATCCAGTTAAACTTGTTTCAAAACTTTGTTCTAAAACGAGAAAGCATGCTTAAGAAGTGGGTAGAATAAAATTCTGTGACATAATTTCTTCATTTACGAATATGTTATTAAATATAGTATTATACTAATAACATTAGTTTTCATTATAATACTCCATTATAAGCAACTAACTGCATCTTTGAAGTTCAAATATAGACTTCATACAATGAACAAAACGTCACTTGATCATGAATGTCTGCTTAGCACCGTATTAAGTTGACCGGATACGGTAAGCATCGTGACCTTTGGGCAACGATACTACGTATTACTTATTACATTCAATGTATTTAAAATATTTTTAAATAAGATGTAATTGAGTCATAATTTTATATGTAAGGGTGGCCTTTAAAGATGTCAGTGTACAAAATTAATTTAATTACGTTGTAATTGATATATATTTAGTACATTTGTTGAGAACCGTGATTAAAAATAAATATTTTAAATAATTGCTTATGTGTATGTAACACTTTTTGCTGTGTTATATTATTATTAGAATGGGAGTACGTGTACAAGAGGATGTCATACTAATAATTGATAAAAGTAAATAAAATACCTACGCCTTACGCGCGATTCGAAGAAGAAATCGAAGTCGATGACCATAGTGTGCCAACCGGTACCTGCACAGAGAGGCGTAAACGGCGAGTTGCAAGCATCCGGCTCATTGAATGCGCTGACCCCATCTGATCAAAGCTAGTATAAATTGTACATACGATGAAAATATGTCTAATTTATTGAAAAAATTAATTCTTCCGTGAGGTTCTTAATATTTCGTTGGATCACAAAAAGCCTTGATTGGTTAAATCTTACTTAAGAAAAGCAATCATCTTTCTGTATAAAAATATACATTACCAGAATTAAAAATAAAAAGTTATTTGGAATTGATAAAAGGTACTAAATGATTCGTTAACTAAATAGTTTTATTAGAAGTATATATATGTAACAGGTATGTGTAGGATGCACAACTCGGAACCGAACAATATGATCTTTGGGGGTCACCCATTTCCAACAGTAGATGACTATCAGCTGATCATGATGATATCTAAATATTTGTTTTATCACATTTTGCGGTAAAAAGTAATGAATGAAATTACACTATAATTCATCAAGTAAATAATGGATAATAAATATAAATTCGTTAAAGGGCGCCGAAGCAATATCACTTTGATCGTATGACTATCGCTATCTTTACACGGCACGGCGTGGAGTCACGTCCTACTTAAAGGAAGCAACACGCCAAGTTCTGTCGCACGACCTTCCTATACAGGTCATCGTGTTATTAGAAAGACTACCTACTAACATAGAGATTAACCTAAAGTACGATAAGGTTTAAAAGTGTTAAATAAATATCTTTGAACAAACAAATGATCTACATCTAATATAATATCTACAGTTCGTATATTTCCACGAACATGATAAGAGGTCAAACGTTCTTTATTAACCCGCGATCAATTTCACTCTTCAGTATTGTAGTTGGTCGTTTTGCAGAGACCTTGTCGGCAGATCTCTATCGTAATTGTTCTACTTACTCGCCTTTAGGTTCAGCGATTAATATTGTTTGAAGAATCTATGTTTTATTGTCTATAAAGTATATTTCGATAGAGCACCGTTGATGTTTTTTATAGAATAATAATATACCGTATTTAAAGTTCCTTCAAATAATTTACTTTAAATTATGCCAACAATTTATTACAACCCATTTTTTTAGAAGTAATCTGTATCTATTAAATATTTTAATTTCCGTTGCATATTTTTTTTCAAAATCAAGTTACAACTACGGAGCGTGATCTGATAACAATGAAATTAATTAATTTGTGTAAGTGTTTTATAACAATGTTCAAAAACACGAAGAAAACTACATATTTCTTATAGTCTATTTAAAATTTATAGTGATTAACTTGATTTCGGCTTCAAAACAAATCACATTACTTTTACATATACAGTCGTTTTTAGATTACATAAAAGTTTGTTGGAACATTTTTATTATTGGGTTATGCGGTATGAAATCAAAGGATTTTAAATGTTATAAATGTGCGAAACTCACATAAAGTAAGATAGCATTGTAAATATCACAAATTCAGTACTTACTGGTATTATTAACTTTAAGAGCAAATAAATAAGTCCAGTAAATTATACTAACGGCCGGTGTGGATGGCGCTACAACTGAATTCGATCAAGCAAACTACATCAACTCTATTCATCTTTGCTCGGAAGTCAATTTTCTATTCATGATTGACTTGATCAACGCGGTAACTTTATTAAATAAGCTATTTGAGTGACAATATAATGATGAAGTAAAATTACAAAAGGACGTAATAAGCGCGGGATAGATGTCGTCCAGTTGCAACAATATACAATTTATTTAGCGCTAGGCGTAGTGAAGTTAGATTTTGAAAATAAAATTGTTAAAAGCAATACCGTTGACCGCGAAGTGGAAGAAGCGATGAGAGCACCGTTACAGACATTGTGTATAGAACGTGAGCGTATCGTAATGCAGCTCGCTACTAGCCGCTCGCATATTGTTGCTCCCGACGATAAAAACTATTGAAGAGCTAATACGATGTCGCTACACGACTTTTTCTTAAACGCCAATTTCAAAAGGTGACTGTTCCGAAAATTAATATTAACAAAGAAAACAATTTAGTACAAAACACAACAAATAAACCATCGTTTAAATTAAACTAACAAAAAAGTTTGTCAAGTTTATGAAATAATGACAGTGAATGAAAGTTGAATTAAATTAATATATTAAAAAAATCATTACCGTGCATATGAACATTTTGATGTTATTGAAATAAATTAATTAACTGTATATCAATGTAGTTACAGTTTATTTAATTTAATATTAAAGGATACATAAATTAAATAGCACAATTTTTTTTACAGTTAATGAAGAAAAAATCCGGGAACACGATGAAGGTTTTATTTAGCCTATTAATAGTAGTGGGTGTGGCGAATGCTGCAAAGAAATTTGAAGGTACGTTGAGATCAGCGGCTGATGCCCCCCCGCAAGACAATTTGGCTGTAGAATCTGGTTCACCAGAACCTTCTGTAGTTGATGCACCTCAAGAATATAAAAATCAAGATGCTTCACCTCCCCCTCCTCCACCTAAACAAGACGAAGCGGACGAAGCGGATGAAATAGAAGAGCCGGAAGAACCAGTATCTGCTCTAGAAACTGCCTCAGGAGGTGTCCCCCCTTCAGCGCCCAGTGGTGCTTCGGCGCCATCCGCACCTGCAAATTCTCTTGAAGAATGCGATCCGGAGATGATAGGATTTGAATTGGTTACTGGGTAATTATAATTTACACTTATTTACTACACTTTTGTTTAAATAACTTTGCTAATATAAACATTATGTCGCCAGATACGTATTCTCTGCGCCATCGCATATTCTTGATGACATACCCGGTACTTTGATGTTGACGGACTGTTTGGAACAATGTCAAGCAAATGATACCTGCCGCGCAGTCAATTATGAAACAGGCCTGTGTGTACTTTTTAGTTCGGATGCTGACCAACTACCAGGTGAGCTAAATGGGACAATGTAAATTGTATATACATGTAAAAATCGCAGAAAGAACTAAACTTATGATTTTAAAATAAAATGTAATTAATTGTCTAGAAGGGATCGCTTGTAGCGATATAGCCGCCCTTGCTCACAACTAGATTATGATTTTAGTTTATTCGCTGTACCATATTGTGAACAACAAAGAGTTATCTATCAGTGTTTCTAAATTTTAATTTATTTTTACATTAATTAAAATAAATACATAAAATGACGACCTGTCAATGTCGTTTACAGGAGCGTTGACTAAATCACAATTCCCAGTATTTACTATCTACGCACAAAAATCATGTTTGGGGGTACGGCCATGTGAACGTGCTTGGTGCTTCGATCGTGTTCGCGGGTATCATCTTAAGGGACGAGGCAAGAGGACACACACCGTCGTTTCTAGGCAAATGTGTTTGGATCTATGCCTAGGTGAAAATGAATTTGTTTGCAGGTAGGTAAAAATATATTAGTCTTCATAATTGCAGCTTTTAAAACTACCGATGTAGTGATCTTATTTTCTCGATCAAATTGCTTTGGAACTCGGCTAATTCGCGTAGTGGAGGGAGTTTACCACGTGTACCGTTTGGCGCAAATCGTCGCATCTCCATTGAAGCAAACGCCCAAGCGCACCCCAGGCGGCGCATCGCGATCTTCGACAGTCACGACATTTGGCAAATATTCCCCGACGTGGCGAACGATATGCAGCAACGGTGTGGGAGCGCCTTGCCCTATCACTTCCTACTTTCACAATACAATAACTAGTAAATCACAAATTCACAGCTTCGCAACTTTCAATATTTATCGTGATAAAGTTTAAACAAATTTCAACGATTCTTTATAACAAATCATCCGGCAGTCTGGCCCTGCTGGTATATATTATTTATATTTTTCATTCGTGTCAAATGAAGATCTAAGTATTCCATACAACTTTTAACGCTTCTCTAAGAAAGTGAATCGAAATTTACTTTAATATTAAACTTTTAAATATTAATATTTAAACTTTTTTTTACAAAAACAGAAGTACCTTATAATATGTTTGGTGTCTTCAACTATCCGCCAAAGAAAATTCCGTTAAAATCCATTGGTTTCGGAGTGAGTCTAACCAATTCGTAGATTATCCGGAACATACAAACCGATACATTCCATAAAGATGAGGAAAAAATTACCTAGATTTATTGGAAAAAACTATGTACTTTTGTTTTAACATTCCATGAATTGTTCCTTCTAGTATTTGTGAGAAAAAAATATTTTGTTACAGATCGGCGAACTACAACAATAAAACCGGAGAATGTGTTCTGTCTAACATGGACCGAATAACATTGGCTGGGACTAACTCTTTCCAACCTAATGAAGGTAACTAATGATATCTTGGCTAGGACATTTTTAACGGCAAACAAAGAGTTTACTTAGTTGCTAGTGAAAGTAATAATGGGCTCTAATCTTATTAGTGGTTAATATAGCTCTGAAATTAACAATAAGGCGGAGTTTTTTTTTCGTTCAGTCTACTTATAAAAAAGTTTTGTTTCAGATACGGATTATTTGGAAAACAATTGTGTGGAAGAACCAACTAAATTGTGCGAGTTCAAAAAAATGGGAGGGCGTATTCTAAAAACAGTAGACTCTGTGTATCAAGATGTCCAAACTATTGAGGAATGCCGAGAGTTGTGTCTTAACTCGCCCTTCCGTTGTCA
Organism: Pachliopta kotzebuea; assembly: GCA_018246255.1. Classification (NCBI taxonomy): domain Eukaryota; kingdom Metazoa; phylum Arthropoda; class Insecta; order Lepidoptera; family Papilionidae; genus Pachliopta; species Pachliopta kotzebuea. The sequence goes on along the minus strand of DWLS01003944.1, from coordinate 7,249 downwards.
TTCATACGATCACGGTGACACAGGTGACCATGTTTGCCGTCTTTCTCACCATTCTCGGGCGACTCTTGCGGACATACAGGTTAATTTATGTTGAATATATTTATTTATTCTTTATCATAAGTATGCTGAATTATATCAATGTTTACAATATTACATGAGGTTTTAGATAAAAATCTTAATTGATAATTTTTTTAGGACCCATATTTAGAAGTTCCTGAAGCAGCCACGTACGAGCTATCCTCATGCTACAATGTATCAATTGATTGTCGTGCTGGAGACATGGTGGCTCGAATTCAAACGTCAAAATTGTTTGATGGTAAAATATACGCCAAAGGTAGCCCGAACTCCTGCGTTGTTGATGTTAAGCAGAGCCTTGAATTTGAATTACATATGGGTTATGATAACATTGAATGTAATGTAAAGCAAAACGGACTTGGAAGGTAAAACTCAAATTGGTTATAACTTAATACAACTTTTCTAGCCATGTTTATACATGCCTGAGATATTCTTATATGATGTTTATACTGAAAGTGTTTTCCAGATATTTAAATGACGTAGTCATTCAACACCATGATACTATTGTAACATCATCTGATCTTGGTCTAGCTGTTACGTGCCAATACGACTTGACAAATAAAACAGTTGCAAATGAAGTCGATCTAGGAATACATGGCGACATTCACACGGGTCTTTCTGAAGAAGTTATTGTCGATTCACCTAACGTAGCAATGAGAATTACAGATAGAAATGGCGATGACACTATTGCTTCCGCCGAAGTCGGAGATCCTTTGGTATGTAGAACTAATGCCTCAAAATATTATAGCAGTTGTTTATACGATTTTAAAACTGGTATTTAACAATAACTTTTATCTACAGGCTCTTCGTTTCGAAATCATGGATCAAAACTCTCCTTTCGAAATTTTTGTTCGAGAACTGGTTGCTATGGATGGTGTCGACTCCAGCGAAATTACTCTTATCGATAGTGATGGCTGCCCTACTGATCATTTTATCATGGGTCCTTTGTTCAAATCTGCACCAAGTGGAAAGGTAAATTTCATCATACTTTTCTTTGCAATTCATTGATTTTATTTCCTGTATATTAAATAATTTTTTATTTAGTTTAACACAAAAGTGAATATACTTATTTTGTCTAACTTATTGTAAAACTTTTAATTATAATCCATTTTCTGTTCATTGTGATTAATTTTAAAATCAATTTATATATTTTTTTAAAAGTATTTTAACATTAAAATTTTGTTTTCAGATGTTGCTTTCTCACTTCGACGCTTTCAAATTCCCTTCATCAGAAGTAGTACAATTTCGTGCGTTGGTAACTCCTTGTATGCCAACTTGCGAACCAGTCCAGTGTGATGGCGGTCCAAATGAACTGCGTTCAGTTATGTCATACGGCCGTAGGAAGAGGCGTTCGACCCCAGCTTCACCCCAGGAGAAAATGCTTCTTGTTCAGAATATTCAAGTCACCGATAAATTTGGCTTCGATAAACAACGTGCGAAGAACGCAACTGAAGATTCAGTGTATGTGAGGGAGACTGATGTAACTTGCGTTAATGCGGCTGGAGCCATGTTAGCAGCTGCTGCTTTCCTGGCTGCTCAATTAGTCGTACTCGCCGCGTGGACTTGCAGTTGGCAGCGACGCCGTGCTGCTGCCAAAGCTGCTGAACTTCTTCCTGGACCCAACGCTCCGTCCGCTCTTTGCAAAGTCTATGATCCCAGCTTTTCTCGTGCTCATCAGAGGCACTTTTGAGTAATTAGGACATGTCGACGTGATCAGCGTTCGCAATAGTAGTTATATTACGTTAGTATAAAAGCCCCCGTCGAGTCTTAGCTTTAAGAGACGACCTTGGACCTATATTAAAGTTGTCTTTTACGAAGCATAAGACAAAGATAGCGGTCATAATAATAGTACAGACGCTCCCGCACCAAGTGCTATGTACGAGCAAAGGGTGCGGCATAGTACGACACGGAGACGGGGACGACCAATAGAGCGTGTGTGATTGAGGACGGATGTATGATATAGAACACAGTATTTCCTGTTAGAAATTTTTGAGTGGAATCGCTCGCTTGTCCCCACCTCCGGGGTCGCCGATGGGACGCGTCCGTGAGTCGTTATCAAGATCATGTCGCTTATTCGTTCACTTTACGCTCGGTCGTCTTTGTGGGCATCCGAAGACGTATTGTACCATATTTTAAAGCTAACTAAGCTAGATAATCCTGATTTTAACAGTAGTGATTAGTTGAAGTTAAAATTACAGTAACATTTAAGTAGATAACCGAAGTGCGACCTAAGTCAACAAGCTATCGATTGACGGCCGTCCCGACATCGTAATTTATTCAAACTAGGGTAGTTACTTTATTACTTTACATAATTTATATTTTTATAACAAAAAATTAAATGAATTATTAAATATTATCACTTTATATTGAAAAATTTCATATGGCTAATAAATCCATAGGTATCCTTTAATATCTTTTATATATCAAAGAAAAGTTATTGGTATAATTCTAGTGCCTTATTGAGAACATAAATGTAATAAAATTATTGTTAAAAAATTATTTAATTCTTTTAACAGTCTAAATTGTCATTACGTACAATAAACTTTTTAATAATATATAAGTGTTTTTTTTCTAAGACCTTTTTGTGATATATGGCAAAAAACATAGTCTAGAGTCGAAAGTCTTATGTACATTTTCAACACTTGTCACGTAATAAATAACAAAAAGCAGTGTATTCAACTTACTTAAAATAATAACTAACGATATGTACACCATTACACCTATATATTTGCTACCTAGACTACCCAAGAGGTTGAGATTTATTTTCAAAATTTTTTATAGGACTAACTTCGAAGGATACTCTTTCCTAAAAAGGAAAACAATAAGCTCAGACCATTTCGTAAAAAGTTATTCGAGAACCTGCATAAAATATTAACGATACATCTACTAAACCTTTCTGGTGTCAGTTTAAAAAGGTTTATTTAATAAATTCAGACGTGTATGATAATAAGTGACGATGTTGTTTTCAGAGTAAGCACAAGCGTTGCAGTTAGTGTACTGACGCCGGATACTTATATATATTCATTGCTGTTCCTATAAGACGCAACGTTTCACTTGAACGTGAATATTAACAATAAACAGAGAAATATCCGCTCTCTGCTGTAGATTCGACAGTGAATACCTAATGCACCTATAAATAAATATATATCTCGCCTGGTTGATATACAATGTCCTCATTGAAAGAATGAAATCCTTTTCATTTCTACCAAATACTACAGTAAATTCTAATGTTAAGTACAAGGGTTATAGGGGTGCAAGGTCTCCTCTCGATTAATAATACCCTTTACTATGCATAATGCCTGGAAGGCAGTGATCATCAAAATCAGTGATCAAATTTTTCGTTCTTTTCGATAATAAAAAGAATCAATCTCATTTTATCTATTACGCCTCATTGATTATGGCGATATTTGTAAAGTCGGTTGCTAAAGCCCTAGTTCCAAAATCTATGTCTCTTCTTTAGACTGGAAAAGGCAAGCGTAATCAATTCGTTCGGCTTCGATCAGATGGGGTCAGCGTGTTCAATGAGCCGGATGCCGGATAGCATATCAGAACTAGTTGACATAGCATTGGCTTTGAGTTCTTGTACTGCCAGTATCCGCCAGACTTGCATTGTCCCATTTTAGGTTATTTTATTTAGTATTTAAACGCAACAGTTGTCTAAAAGAAGGTTAGGTTAGATATATTTACATGCACAAATATTTTATACTGCACTAATAAAGCCTTTAAATTAAAAAAATCTTATACATAGTTGATTAAATTCATCGATATAAATTAAAACGTTACTAATTATAAATAAAAACCAAAGGATATTTGCATTTATCAATCTATGTTATGATTACATTTATGTCTTTCAGTAAATTTCTGGGTGTGAATTATATAAATAAATAAGAACAGCTCCAGTTTTATTATAGTTATTGATATACAATACAGATAAGCGCTTACGAGTGACCCTTTGGTGTTCCCAAGGTAGCTCAAGAAAGTGCGGAAGGATAATGTTTATTCACTGCAGATAAGTGGCACGAATATAAGTTAATATACACTTCTATAACATAACAGTTTATAAATACGTTTTAAAAAAACCTAATAATTGCAAAAATATGTTAAGTTTACATTTTAAATAATCTACTAAATAATGCCAGTTAAGCGTACAGCAGCTTTTTAATATCATCGTGATTTAGAGATCTTATTGATAATCATTACCTCGACTGATTGACGTTCTCCTACTGCACAAGTCTCTGGAAAGGTATTCCATAAAACATGGTCTTGCTCTGTTTGAATTGCCACAAATAACAATTAATCATAAAGAAAATTAACTCCTTTCATAACAAATTCGATATTTCATATAAAAGATTTGGTTTGAAAAATGTTCTATTTTTAATACGGTTAACGCAAAGCAATAAAATTCAAATCTAGGAAACTGATGCACGAATAGTATAGTTACAAGTTAGAATTTAATTGTAGCAATACTGCAAACTGTTAGATTTTTTATGCATTATATCGAAACCGAGAATATACAATATTATACGATAAAATTTTTAAAGATGTTTCATGTGGTATAAAAACGTTAAATGGCCTAGTGAGATCTGGCGAGCAGTCAACCGGTCTGGACATGAGACATATCAAGTAGTTGCAATCTCGAAGTCAGAGCCTGCTCGAAACAATCACGTGTGAAGGGGCACACCTCACGTAAGCGTTCGTGCGGGAGATTGAATCAGTGCTAAGGCGACAACGGCACGCGACTGAAGGCACGCGCCGAACACATTGTTGCTGTACTAGAGGACCTAATCTTTTAGCACGTTTAAAGATTTAAAACACGATCCACATTAATGGGACATAAGTAGAAATATCCACAAATTTATAAAAAGAAAGAATTAAAAATCGTACAGCGATTATTTTATTGCAAATACAGTAAAGTACTGGAATGCTCTGCCTCGTGATATTCGTACCTGTAGTTACTAAGTTATCATTAAGAAGAGATTAAGAAACTATTATCTTCGCCTCCTGTTGTAAATTTTTAAATAAATGTTTCTCTCCTTTTTTATAAATTACTTTCTGTTTAGTTACTGGTACTTATCAGGGTATGGCTGGACTGGAAAGAAAACTCTTTCTAAGGTTGTGTTCGACTTTGTTCCATACATTGTGAATTTTATATTTATGAATTTTTGTGCATATTTCCGTGTATATGTATATTAATAAATGAAAAAAAAAAACCCTATCAACATACCAAATGAAATAATATTGTAAGTTAACTTTACAAAAGTGTTTTTAAGATAAGTCGATTAAACAAAGTAAGTTTCCGGCTTAACTTATTATATAATTTAAATTATTTACTCATATGTAATAATTACAATTATTATTTTTGTCATTATAAAATAATTAAACTATTATCGTAAAGGTACTATAAGTCGGAATATATAGGTTTTATCATATTATGATTGTATTGTACTAACGCAAGCTATCCCTGTCGTAAATATTATTCCAAATAGGTCATAGGTTACACATCCTTCAGAAAGTCCGACAAGTACAAGCAATCGCAGAGCTCGATAATATCGCCTCGTTTATGTGATCTTGTTGCGATGATATTGAGCGAATAGTTAAAGGTCATATCTAACATGCGGCATCGAGACACAAATGAAATATTACCGTCGGTAACTATCTATTCACAAAGCTAATCCTTGACCACTACAGATACAGGATTTATTGTAAACACAAAAGGAGCATGTGTAAGACAATGATTTATTCGAGTCCAGCGCATTAAGTCATTGTCCTCTTAATCGATTTATATAAATTACAATTATTGTTCAATGTAGATAGATATAGAGAAGTTCTTTATCTATAATTTAATTTATAATCTTTATGCGGTAGAAATTTAATTACAAATAACTTCGCATAGAAGATAATCTGAATCATAAAATGCTTTCGATAAATAAAAATTGAAAGGAAATAAATTTTTAGACCGAAAAGCCGATAATCTAGCCGATAAAATATAACGAGTGTTATATTTACTCTCTTTGTTGGAATTTGTCGCTATATGAAGCAACAGCAATGCTTACTTCATTACCTTCAATTTAGTCTGCCGTAATCCACTGCTGAACATATGTCTCTCCATTCGATTTCCTGTCTGACTGGATCGATAGCATCTGCATCTAAAGATCCACTACGATTTTCACCACATTATAGGTACACCTGCCGGACGGTGGTCCCCCACGCTGCGTTTGAAAATTATTAACAGCTTATTGTTTAAACACACACAAGTTCTTTCCATGCCCAGACGAATAAAAATTTCGTGTAGTGTTAATAACTACTTTTCTAATATAGGATATGTACTGAAGCATACTTAAAACTTTTATAATAACTTCTGTCTGATCGACAATAATAAGAAAAGTTGTTTATCGTACGATTTATGCTATTATGATTAGAGATAAAATCAAAGTTGAAATATTTATTCTATGTTAATATAAAAACAGTAAAATATTATTGATTCCCCGTAATTATATTCCTTGAACCTGTTTAAAGTACTTTTTAAATAATTTTAACACTTTAGACAATTATGCAGAATCTTTGAATTTGATCTTTTCCTTATAACATCCTTTCCTTACAACACTATTATATGTATAATAGTGATATTAGTAATTGTCTTAATCTATTTTTCTATACAAAATATTAGAATCTCTGAATTGTAATATATATAGTGATGTCTGTACATTACAGAAATTATATAGATACAAACTTATACTTTCACTATAAAAGGAAAGTAAAGTGGAACCGGAGTGGAAAATATCCCTTTCGGCTACTTTCAGTTTGAAGACAAATAATGGGTCAAGAACAATGAAATTACATCTTTCATGTTTTAACTCTACAATTTAGTTCATAACAACTACAATTAGCTAAACAGCTAAAGGTTGACCGGACCGTTACATTTATTTTATTTATCTGAATATCACAATATACTAATAATTAACCAAGTGCATGCTGGCAATTGATGCTACTATAAATTTTCGCTATTAAAATTAATTCATCAGTATAGAAATTCATGTGTTGAAGTGATATGTAAGAATTTAGTTACAGAGATAAAGTGTTAACCTGTTTTTATATGTATTTTTTTTTTTATAACATCTGAGAGGCAAACGAGCAAGACGGGTCACCTGATGGTAAGTGATTCACCGCCGCCCAC
>DWLS01003943.1:0-14789 GCA_018246255.1 Pachliopta kotzebuea | reverse complement strand
TGTTGTTTACTTTAAGTTTTTAACACTAAACTTCACTACAGTTAGAATATTTAAAGGAAATCAATATCAGGTAAGTACGGGGTTCTACATAACACGGAGAAACATACCAAGGGGTCTACGATATAAAAGTTTGGGGAACTCTGTTCTAGATAATCAGACTTTTTTAAGTATTCTGCGAGGAAGTGGCATTCCAGCGCTTTAGGTCCTGAACACTCCAATGATATATAGCAATGTATTGTTATATATTTGTGCCATTATATAATAATATCTACATAATTTTTTGCTGGTTCTCAATAAAGGATGTGTTAGACCAAATGTGGGGAGCCTGCGGCCTCCGCCAGGTTCTTATGCGACCCTTTGCCATCTAGTACAAAATGGTACAGTTCGTTTCAAACAACTATTGTACATCAACACCATGACAGTCATATTGTAACACGACGTCAGAATACCAGTCTGAAACGGACTCTAACACGCATGAGCGAGGCTCTGGCCCACAGACCATCCGTTTCAGACTTGGACACTAAATGTTAATTTTTGAAACAGTTTTTAGCGCCCCCAAGTTGCAATAAGAATGAACTAAATGAAAAAAAGCTGGCTTATGTGTGTGTGTTTTTTTATTTTTTATTGAGAAGGAATATTGTGAATTAAAAAAATGTAGAATTTTCGGGTAAGTGATATTATTTATTCGGAGATTTTAGGATTTCAGAAATCAATTATGCTTTTTTCAGAGTATTGCCGAAATGTTGGTTTTATATTCAAATAAATAATTATTGTTAAATCTATAGAAAAACTATAATAATTTCACAAAAGTCACTTTCTTAGATCAGTCAGTTTATGCGGCCTCTCTTATTGGTGCTTAATTTAAATGTGGCCTCTAATGGTAAAAGGTTCCCCACCTCGGTGTTAGACTATTAATAATTAAATACAAAAAGATAAATGCAATTTATTAGTGGTTACCTTGACAGGGAACTTGAGCTGGTTGTAGAGCTCGGAGATGAGCAGGTTGTGCGAGAGCGCCTTCCGCATCTTCATGACACGCACGATAGCCGCGTCGATTTGGTACTGGCGGTCCTGGAACACGCGCTCCTCAGTCGCCTTCTGCTCCTCGCTCTGATCGTAAAACAGCGAATTAATTTCTGTCATCGTAGTTTAATTAAATCTGATAGTTTTAAGATAACTCAAGAAAAATTAACACTCACTGTCTCTTTCATCTGAATCTGGTTGATCTTAATTCTGAATAGCTTGTTGGTGAATTCTGCATTGAAACCGAAGTTGTCTGCGTCGTGAACTTCGCGGCCGCGCGGTGTTTTCGTCAGCACACGCGCCTTCCCGCAAGCGAGTGACTGTAGCGTGCGCCTAAGTTCACCTTCCTGAGATCAACAACAGAATACATCAATTTGAATTGCCTCTGTGAAGCAGCAACATACCTTGATAACAAAGAAAACTAGGGTATTCTAGAGGAACTGCCTCACTATCCCCAGCCTCCTCAGTATATAAACAATGATCTCTACATACCTCTATGTTAGTAGCAGCCTTGATTTCCTCAAACGAGAGGTTGTCTCCGTCATTGAACAGCAACAATACCAATGCTTGGAACAGTGACACTTGCAATTCTTTGTTACCCTGAATCAAGAAAAAGTAGCAAATAGTTATTGATTAAAGTAACATTAATATAAAAAATTAAACAATGTCAAAATGCGCTAGTTAAGATGATTTATACTACATGACATTATACTCTGTTCTTTGAATTAATGTTTTGATATCCTGGTAGGTTCACTAATTACAGCACCCTTTAAATATGAACACATTAACATTTGCATAATATTTTTTTATTTAAAAACTTTATTTGCAATGACTTAATGTCAAAAGGCATTCTCTCCCAGTTTACCTTAGGATTGAGCAGAGAACTTAAGTAGGGGCGCAGTAACACATTAAATACTAACATAAGAGTTAATGAATTTTGGTATACTTTATAAATATGTTATTCTATTATAAATGTAATGAATTGGTGCATACAAACATAATAAGGACAAATTGCGCAAAAGGTCAATAATTAAATAAGATATACATACATATTAATGATAGCTGACATGGACTCCGAAGAATGGAAGATAGGATATATTATAATGAGGTGTAATATTTACCCAGCATTCGCTTGAAAGAAGCATTGGTGCGAGCTGCCCGAATATTGAGAGGAAGCTCATTCCACAGTCTTACAGATTGAGGAGTGAAAGAATACGACTGTTTGGGTAGTAGAATTACGTGCTGCAGGTACAAAGACATTCTCTGGCGACATACCTGCCCCATGTGCCTTCACAAAGTGACATGTCTGCTCTCATACCTATCGACGATCTGAAGTATCTATGCCAGTACTTAAAAAAAAAAATACATACCTGTGCAAAATGTGCTCTAAGTACACAGTGGCCGAGAGTGGCTTGCCACTGTAGCTTCCGGCCGGAGTGCTTCGCCAAGTAAAATTTGGCGAAGTGTTCCTGATGGCGCGTCAGTTCAGTAGGCAGCCGCACCTCGCCCACAGGGTACGTCGGCCAGAAGCCCATCGTAAGGATGTACACGGAGAGCTCTAGTCCACCGCCCTCCTGACTTGCAGCTAGATGCTGTGGATAATTAAGAAATGTTTAAGAAACTGGTTTCTTCTTGTAACAACTAAGTGGTTAGAGTTAAGAGGCAAATATGATGAAGAGGATTGAAAGAAAAAAAAACTGACCTGCTTATATGTAATATTTATATCCTTAGATAGCTCCATATCCTTAAACATGCCTTCCAATTTACAAGTAAATCCACCACCGCATTCCTGTTTTAGTTTGCTGAGCATAGATTTCTCCGCGTCTACAGACGCTGACTTTCCCACCAGTAATCTCTTAGCTAAGTCCTTTTTGTAGAACGCCTCAAAAACGTCTTTGCCGTGTATGAAACGGAATAGAACCATAATTTTATCTAGCAGTCTCTCTAATTCCTCTTCGGTTGCTTCCTTGTTGCCAGCTCGGAGTTTCAAGTCTACAAATTTGGCTGTGAAAAGATATGATGGATTATTAGTTTTTTGTACATGAAGTGATAAGTAAAATGTTTAACTGAAGATAAGTGATACTTCAGTCCTTAATATAGTGCAAGTTATTAGTATAATGTATATGTCACCAAATTGTGCTTATTGCCAACTGGAAACTTATATCTGAACTAAAATATTAACTGCCTAGAACACATGATGTCCTGCAATACACATTTTTTATGTACAATAACACTTGATCCTAAAATCAAGTGATGTTAAATGAAAATGAAGCATTGGATGGTGCAACATGCTCACTCAGGCTCTCATATGACAGGAAGAACGAAGGAATGCTGTTATAGCAATTAAGTTAAGATATAAGGATGGTAGTCAATCTACGGACCGATCGGAGCGAAGATCTTTGTAAGACCTCTGTCCACCAGTGAGCGTTTATCGGCTGATGGCACAGTAAATCCAGAATAATTAATTAAACTCTTCTATCCAGCTCTTCAACATTTGGATTTGAACCCTTATGGGTGACCAACATGTTATAAGGAAAATAAAAGATTAATAATAAAATTACTATTTAAAAAGCCTTAAATAATTCTGCAAAATATTCTGGGCTGCTATGGTCACTATAGGTACTTACGGTTGTGGTTATGAGTTAGTCTCTTTGGGAACTTAGAAACTTACATACTTATTGTGCCTAAAGAAAAGTTACATTAACATACCAATAAGTTCAGCAGGTTTGTTCTGTCGCTGATTGATGAAGTACTCAAACGCTTCTCTCATCGAGTAAACAAATTTGGTGTTCCTCTGGAAGCATGTGCTGACTACATGGTCTAATTGCTCTTTGAACTCTAGTAGCTCCGCGACCATGGTTTTGTCTCGTTCTGGCTCTATAACTATGGTACGTCCTTTTTTCTGAAATTAATATATGAAATGGTTAATATACATACTTTTATCTGCCTCCATAATACAATGTTTAAACATATGTAGGGAACAAGTGAAAGTTTCTATGAGACTTATTATCGATCACTCTATAAATCAAGGATATCATGAATTCACTAACATATTCCAATTTTTTGTTTAATTACTCAAAACTGCTGAAACTTGTTCGCCTGTATAATAAGATATATATAAATTACCTTTATATAAGCGTTGAAGTGATTGCAGAGTTCATTGAGGCCATCTTTTACTTTGCTGAATAAATTGTATAGTGTAGTGAGATCGGAAAGCCGGGGCCCATCCATCAGCGCCTCTAAACCCTTTGTTAAGATACCCGATAGATGTTCACTGAGCAATTGACGCTCTATAGTGTGTATAAGTTGCCATCTGTTTCAAACATTTCAAAATTAAAGACGAGAATATGTTATGATTGAACAATTTTTAAAATTTTTAAACTAAATGGGAACTAGATAAGACATTCACTTGGTGATAAGTGATACATCCAACTTTAATTATATAATAAGAAGAAAGAAAGAGAACACAAAATTATATAATTTGAGGAACATTGTGATCATCTTTTAAAACTAGACGTAAGTCTGTGTGGTTATGTACGGAAAAAAGTTTACTCACTTTGTAGATGGATCAAGATAATGTAGCAATCTCTCATTCTCCTCCCGCAGCCTCTTCTCAACATGAGCTAGGTATTGCGCCACCGACAGTTCCCGCATTAGCCGCTGTCCCTCAGCAGCATACAGCCGCTCCGTTGCTTGAAGAAATCTGATTAAAGAAACAAATAATAACTAACAAACATATCCAATAAATACATTTGTTTAGAATATACCAGACACTAAATTATTTTTATCACTGTATATGGTAAAAAATATTCAATATAATGTTGACATTTTTTGTGTGGTGGTTTTGATGTGATTTTTGATACCCATCCTAATGACCATTTCTCTCTTGATTGTAGTGATATGTGAAGAATGGCCACAATATATATTTTATTTGAGATTGGCACAAAATATCTATTTCTCTCATTCTAAATACTTACATATCTTATCTTTTTCATAATTATATAAAATGAAAATTATTTTTTTATTAGATATTTAAAACTATTTTTTCTTTAAGAAGTAAATGTTAGCTTTAATTAAATACTGTTCAATTGTACGCTGTATATATCTTGCAAAATATACCGCAAAGATAAATATAAAAATCGTTAGAACTCTGCATTCCTCTAATACTCCTTAATTTACAAATAAATGCAATTATTTTACAACTTATAGTCTCTTACTTACTTGTGTTCAAATGCATCTTGATATATCTGCAAATCAGAGAGCATACGGAGCAAGCTCTTCAGAAGGGATATGTCGACGGCATCACCTCCGCGCTCGCGCTCTATCAATAGCAATAAGCCATCTACGGTGCGGGTCTGTACCAGAGTGTTCATTGCTATGTGGTGTCGGAACAAGTCTAGTCCCATATCCCTGTGATGTAAATCAGTTATTGGTTAAAGATAAGACTATATTTAGTAATTTTCTTATTTAGAGCTATTATTGATATTTAATTTCTAATGAAAGAAACTATCTAGGGAGGTCCTGTCACTTGTTTGATCACTTTCATTTTATCTATATAAAATTATAAATTAAAAAAGTGTTTATTGCTATATTCTATAATGTTTAAATTATTTCAGAATTTTTTATTTAATCACAATTCTCAAGTAATTTTCTTCATAAATGACTTTGTCCATTTATTCATTTGGGTAGGCCAGTGACTTCCATTTATCATATACTCTTATTTAGAGAGCATAATAGCATAAGAGTAGTTACTTCTATGTATATATTTGCTCATTAAATATTATTGGTTGTAAGGAATAATATTATATTGATTAAAAACCCTGTTGTATATTAAGCATTTTAACTATATTTACATATAATGAATATAGATGTTTTAATAGGATTCATAAATATCCTGAGCATCATTTATGTGGAAGAGATAATTGTTTAATTAAATTAGAGAACATATAATGATTTATTTAATTTATTAAAGTTGTGAATGAAATCTGTTAAAATTAACATTTGTTTATTATGCAACTATTAGTTAATCATATTACATGTCCATTATAATGTTACTTTATTATTAATTCTTTTTTTAACATTATCAAATAATTAAATAGATTACTAAGTGAGAACACTAAGGTCAACCTCATTTTACACCAAGCTATTTTTTAATTTAATAATATTTAGTTAACTACTTATTACATTGTTAAAAATCATGTAAAAATTACTGACCTTCCTTGCTCATTTTTATTTTTGGTATAATTTAATTCTTTGCAACAAATTATTAGTGTTAGTAAATTTTTATTGTAATAGGAAACTTCAGAAAATGTCTTACCATATAGAATGAATACTAGGATTTTGTAATACATAAGTTCTGTCTAGGTATAGAAATATGCTACGTATCATGATCATTTGACGGCAGTGGGCTCGCCAACAATCGTCCATTCTCTTTAAAAATACCTGACGGTCCATACTTTCAGAGAGGAACTGTTCTATATTAGCTTTTACATGTGCCTCTACTAAATTTGTTAAATTCACATACAACTGTGATGCCATCTGTAATACAAGAATAAGATTATATATTAACACTATACATTATTTTATTATATGCACATTATTAGTACGTAAAATGCTAATTAAATGTTTATTGGAAGGATTTAAAATAAATAAAAAAATTATAAAGGAAGTGAAAGTGAAAATGAGTCTGAGTCCAAGAATACTGTTTAAACTGCATGTAATTTATATAAGGCACACAAGACTATAGTTAAACATTACAGTTAAATTATAGTTTATATAATTTATTGTACAGCAGTGAGGATATTTTTCACATCACACTACTTTGTGTGAAATAATGCAAACAATAAGGAATAATTCCAGAGAAAAGGAATGAGCTTTCTTTTGAACTGTGACTGGCGTCTGGCAAGCCCTTACATGAAATGGTATATTTAAATGAAAATATGTAATATAAACAGTGTAGATGAAAGTTAATCCCTAACTCATGATTTTAATATAAATTTTAATCAATAAGTCAACATGTTCATACATTATTCCATTACTACAAAACCAAAGTCAAATTTATAAGATTAAGAAATTTTGTTTCTTAAATAATGAAAATTAAAAAAATCTAATTATTTTTATAATGACAAAAAGTAATATTCAAAATTGAGCAGATTTAATTTATTCTTAGCTTACATTGATAATTGTTAAAAGAAATGATTTAATTTAAATATGAGTGCACCATAAAAATATTTGGTTTTATAAGAACTGATTAAAATTTGCTCAATTAGAGATTGATTGCTTTCTTACTAACCTTATGACTACACATATTCTCTACCGCCTGGTACAGTTCTTCTAAGGAGTATGCAATTGCCTTGGATGTCTGTATTGCAATCACAGCTTCTCTCAGTTTGCTCCATGTTGTCTCTTGGTAATTTTCTGGGAGATTCGGTTTGCCTAAAACAAAACATTAATTTGCACTTTCATGATTATCATTAAGGTTATGACTACATAGGACGAAACTGTAAACACACTTTTAAAGTTTTTTATAACCAGTTTCTTTGTGGTTGCTCCCGGTTTGTTCATAGCCGACGTCATTTTAATCGCGCCATTAGAGTTGGAAGTTAACAAGGAGAAGTTCGATTTCTTCTCGTTGACATTCATATCGTCTAACTTTGCTCTCTTGCTGGATTGTTCGTTATTGACTTGAGAACGTTTTTTGCACTGATTACCACCCTCCTCTACCAAAACAGGAGTCTTAGGTAAACCCGACATAAGAAAGCATGTTACGGTCGCAGTCACAAATAAAAATAATAAGATTTACACTATTTAATTATAAAATAGAAATAAAAATTATTGCAGACAGTCAATATTTCCTACGAACACCACCATTACTATAAGTATACTTATTACATTTATAGAGGGAGCTGTAAGCTGTACAGCAACTGTCATTCCTAGAAAGAAAGTAGTACGCCTTGGATTCGGGTTTTTTACTACTAATTTTTTTTCTTATACTTTGTCACATTATAACGTAATTTCAAAAAAAGTCATAAAAATTATAATAACAATAAATTTTCATTGGAATTTTTATATCTATATTTGCTATTAATTTTTAAAACCATACGTCCTTTTTATGATTTAGGAGAGCGGGGGTAGTTTAAGTCATACTTACGCCGATTAAAACTCTTACAATGATTTATCTCCACTATTTTTGAGTAGAAATAGGGAATACTCTCGTCTATATTTGCAACTTTGCCAGTACTGATCTCGCAACTCTTCATACCGAAGCTAAACTTGTTATTTATCCAAAGTGCCGTATTAAGGCAACACTGACTTATCTCGACTATTCTTTTGCATCTACCCTTTGCTGACAAAATGTGGTGCTTAATCGTTTATTTGCGCATTGTCTTAACATTTGCCAACTATCACGACGGTTTAGGTCTAGGATCTCATATTGAAAATTTATCCACATAGTAGCATCAATGTTTGATAAATATGAGCATCAGATTATGCAGGATGCGCGTTAAATAATTAAGACCTCATTTTCAATAAACATCTTGTGTAGTAAAATACATAAACTTACGACTAGGGACGGTTGCAGAAAAAAAAACCCTCATGATGCAAGAAAGGCCGTAGAGTGCTAACGTACAGCAAAAAAATTTAACAAATAATCGAAAAGGAGAGGAAAGATGTATGTTTGAACTTTGTAGCACTTATCTTAAGGCCATCCTAACATTCTTCTGAACGGGTTTGGTGATAAAGTGGTAAATAAAACTAGAGTCTAACACTTAATAAATTTACAAAGTGGTGTGATAATAATAAATATAAAAAAAGTTGAAAAAAAATTCAAACAAGTATAAATACTAGACAAATGCAATTAAATGCTAAATAAAAATATCACCAATTATTAACGACAATTTAAAAAAATTGCTCAGTAATTTGTTATTTTTGAAGTTCTCGAGGTAACAAAATGTTTGAAATCAACATTTAACTTGGTTTTCAAATATTTAATGTTGGTGTTTGTCGATTGAATTTATATAAGTTATATTTGTTGTAGTTACATAGAACTGGAAAGAAAAATGATATTCCAATGGCTTTTAGTTGCAGAGGAATGCGCGAGACACAGAACATATTATTGATCACCATTTTCCAAAATTTGTTTTTTTCTCGTTATACATTACTATTTTCTTTTAATTACAATAGTTAAATATCCAATTTTCGTTCGCAGCTTATCATCAGATGGAATCGTAGATAGTAAAATTAGATGTTCTAATTGTTTTATTAACGGTTTTGCTATATTTATTGTGTTAATTTCGCTAACACCCGGTGATTTGATTTTGATTCACCCCCTGTTGAAAGAGCAGGTCCCGGGGGCGGGGGTGTAACAAGTGTTCGGGGCACATGTGCGCCCGGCGCCATTCAGTGTCCGCTCATTCAGTACGCGCGGCGGTTCATTCCGGGATGGGCTGCAGGTGTGCGTAGGCGGGAACGGAACAACATTTTCGCGCGTATTTTAAACTTTTTTAAAAAGAGAACTCGGTCGTAAATATTTTTGTGTAAAAAGTATGCATAGAATTTAGTGTTTTGTTTTTTTTTTTCGGAAAAATGGGAGAACAAACCTTCAATATTACGGATGACAATATAGAACAGCACATTGTTACGTTATTTGAAAAGTTGGAGTGTATGCGTAAGGATGCGAATACGGATGCTGGGTTGTCGGGTAAAATGCCCGCGAGGCTGGAAGTGCGGACTTTGTCGTTGTGGAAGGCTGTGATTGCGGAGTGCGCGGCATCTTTTCTTTACGTATTTATTGTCTGCGGAGCGGCAGGAGGCGCCGGCGTTGGCGCGTCCGCTTCAGCCGTACTCCTCGCGACCGCTCTCGCTTCAGGCTGTGCCATAGCCACTATCACATTATGCTTCGCCCATATATCAGGTAAGAGAGCAGTGCGTGTTTATTAACTATACGTTTTAATATCACGTTTACGTACGCTATTTTGAATTGAATAATCACTAATATCTGTATTTGGATGTACATATAAGTCACTTAACTATTTAATTAAGTAAACAAATTTGTATGATGCGTAGTATTTTAAGTAATTTTTATATTAAAAAAAATGGGTACCAAGTGTGACAAAATGATGAGGCCAGGTACATTTTTTATTGTGCTTATTTAGAGCTATATATTTTCAACACAGGAAACAAAAGTATTAGAGGTAATGCTGCGCAGTGCGCATATTCACTGCGGTAACCGTTTACCATCAAGTTCCAATATTCTTCACAGACAAGATTAACGTTAATCCTTGTCCAAAAACATTAAAAACATTTTGGTTTACTTATTTCATCATTATGCTCATAACTTTAAGAAACTAATGACTCGTAAACGCAGAAGCAATTATATATATAAAAAATATTAATGCGGAGCAGAGTTTTTAAATAGGTCCTCTTGGAAATAAGATTTTTTTTTTAAAAAAAGATCAGGCTTCTTTTGAAAGCCTGACGCACCTACACATTTATTTATTTCTACATAATTTGTAAACCCGTTAATCGCAGCGCTGCAGCTGTGTGCCTGTAAAGGATATCGCTCTACGTCGGTACGGTTTTTAAAAAAAAGAAAACAAAAACCAGCTAACATACTGCCACGTGCAGTAGTTAGTTTTTTTTTTATCGTGAATTAATGGTGTTCATATTTTACGAACATACTGCCGCGACTTTCTAATTATTATTATTTATTTATAAGCTATGAAGTAATTATCTTACATAAAAAATATTATTACATACAAATAATTGGATATTATTGTTTACGTATTTATTATAAACACATCGATTATTTTAAAATTTTATTATGTGTAAAATAGTAGAATTTTATGCGATGAATTCTTTGATGATGAAATATGCTCGTCCAGAATACAATGGCTTTCATATACTGGACTACATCAATGCTGTTATGGAAGCAGATTTACGAAATGAGCGACGTAGCTAGTCGTGACAGGTTTGAAAATACTTTCCCATCGACCAAATTCCATAACATAATAGCCCTATAATCGAACAAGCGACCTAGTGAATTTCTTAATTAACATATAGCTTACTTAAAACTGGACTAAAGTTTCTTTTGTTCATCCCTTTTTGATATTAAATTAATTTTTTGCTATATTATGTAATCTCATCACGCATCGTGTAATCGTATCTACTCGTGTTACTGCGGCGGCAATAACCTTGTAATTTAGCTCCAGCTCAAGGGTTGCGGTTGAGCCGGATGAGTTGGTGCCGAGTCCGTATCACGCAGATGTTCTTAATTATATGATTTTTAACAAGCTCGGAATATCACGCAAAAGCGGCCGACTGCTTTGGCGTCAATGTTTTTATAATGCTAGTTGGCCGTTAATTCTTTTTTCATTCCTTGTTTATAGTCGCGATAGTTCAGGGGCCCAGTTTGATTTATGATTATTAATAGGCGTCGATCCAGGCTTTAAATAATATACTGTTATATGTAAAACAGTTTAAAGAGATAGTAGAGTAGATCAGTGTTAAGAGAATCAAGTTGCTTAAATTAATCGTTATCGAGTTTATGTAAATTTAATATTGTTGTAACGAGTATTCCAAACATTGAAACTAAATTATCTTTAAAAATCTCGAGTACCTCTATATCTCGAAGAAAAGAAAAAACAGAGCTTCTAATAAATTGAACTGAATTGTAAATATTTCATTTAGTTTAGTTTTATTAAGATAAGTGTTAATGATGTAATTTTTTCCGGCTTAAAGGACAAAATATTATGCTTTAAATTGCACACTTACTACTGTTGTATCTTGTGTCACAAAAACACTGGTTCATATAACTTGTCGTCTCGACTCGTCTGTACGCTAGGCAAAGCTGAGACAGAAGGAAGAATGAATGAGAAAGGAGTGAGAGATTTATTTCAGTAGAATGAATGAATTAAACACACCGCATAAATGTATTCATAAGCATCGATGTCACTTTAAATATAGTTTCGTTGCAATTAAAAATAGTTTGTATATTTATAAGAGATACAACACGTGTACGTCACCCTTCACCCTTTAACCCCACATCATAAATGTGATCGGCGGCACTTTACGGCGGGGACAATGATATTTCAAATTGTGTCATAATATCCGTGATACGGATCCGAGTCGCGTTCAGTTCAACAATCGGGACCTAATTCGGGCCCCGGGTTATAAATCTTTAAAAGTTCAGCGGTGTCCGTTCGCCCTAATTCTCACTAATGGCTGAACACTGAGCGGTCCCTATTTTAAGATCGCCACTAATGTGGCCCGAAGTTCGATCGATGACGGCGCTAATGAGCTTTCGCGATTATTTTTTTTTTGTCAAAATATCAATTCACTATATACATACTACGTACTATAAATATATCGTCCTTTAAGATTTATTAACTTAATTTACGGCTGCCTGAAATTTAAGTGACTTTGTCCTTCAAGTAAATTAATTAGACCGACAGCGATCTTTTAATCTACATAAATTTTTTATATTAATCCGAAATGGAATATGATCATCATAATTTTAATTAGCTGTTGTACATTGCAAATTTTTTTTTATTTAATTAGCGGATGAGACGAGCAAGGCGTTCACCTGATGGCAAGTGATACGTTTGCCCATAGCAAGGGGCTGGTAGTTAATATGATAAACACAGCTTTACATTGCTTTCGTATCTCTGAGACATAAAGTGTTAAGTCTCGTTACTTAAGTAACTTCACTAGCATACAATGCCCTTTAACATAGTAATGTTTGCACATCACTGTTTGGCGGTAAAAATAGGAGCTGCGGTAACACAAACCTAGAACGTCTCCGGCAACAGAGACCTACCATCCGTAAAGAAGATAATAGAATGAAACCCTACGATCTTCACCAGGACATTGATGTATTAGCAGGTGGTTTTTTCAATCTACACTTGCAAGCAATCAAAAAACTATACAGTTGTGATTACAAATAAATACTTAATTTTTTTTTATTTGTAGACGTTAAACGCCAAATAATCTTTGCTGCGATACGTTATGGAGTGGACTGGTATTACCAATGTATAGAAACTGTTCCATGTATCTTAACATGGTCACAAATTCTCAAACCTGTCGGCTAACCTCCAGTAATGGAAAGGTATTTTAAGAAGAAGAAAGACAGATATCGGTTGACAAGGAACTTGAATTATTTACCTGGATTAATTTGGCACTTAATAAGTCAGAGAATTCATGATTGAGAAGAAAGTTGTAAGAGAAGATAATTTCATAATAACAAATATATTTTTATAATTAAAAACTCGTGTCTTATATTTAAGAGAGAATTATTCGTTTTTGTTGTATCTCTTTGAAATATTAAAACGTTGCTTTAGTAGAAAAGTGAAAAAAAAAAAACCTCCAACTAGAAAATCTTGCCTTTGTGGACTTTTTGATGTTTTAAAAAATTCTCTTTTGATTTGTAACTAGAATTTCCGTTGCGCTTGCCTACACCGGGTGAATACTAAAACTTCATTTGTATGACATTTGCTATTCTGCTCGTTTCTTACTCCGTTCCATTACAGGTGCGCTCCTATCTACATACTTGTAACATATCAGGGGTTGAAGAGAATAAAATCTATAATACCCTCATCATCATCATTCATTGCCATCTCTAAAATCAAATTGGTCGGTCAGTTAGAGAGAACTATGTTCATCTTGTGCCATTCTTTTCAATGTAGCAAAATAAAAACGTGTCCGTCCACTGTTTCATGTCTTAAAACCACTTTCTTCTTTATCTTTTGAATGCCCGGTTTCCGAGAATCTTATCTCGAGAACCAGCTTTGGAAAATCGAAAAGAGATCCCGTTTGTAGGTGGCCGAAATACACCGCAATCCTCTGCATGACTGTCATCGGCCGTCATATTTCTTCACCTGATTAGTCTATTATATTATCTTTATTAATGGTTTATGTATAGATGATATATATTTATACTTATGTATCTTTTTCTGTTTGTATATATACATTTATATGTACGTATGTAATAATATGACCATAAAAAATTACGTTGTCACTTACTATGAAAGAGGATCACAGAGTAGCAGTTCTAGATTATATTATTTAAAAATATATTTATTTTTTGGTGTATATATGTATGAGTTATAAAACATATAGTTTTTATTTATTTATGTATTATAATTATATAAACCAGAACCGCTGGACTGTGATCATCCTCAATAAATGGCCATGAAGTTTTTGATTTTGCTTTACATTCAAGAATTTTATGTTTAAGCTTTTAGAAGATCTACATGTCACTAAAGTAAATCTATTTTTATGTGTGTATTGTTCCTATTATGACAGACATAGTTTACCACGTAAAATGCCAAACATTAATATTTTTTTTGTCATCTTGAAATTTTCGAAGTTTTACCGTATTCTTAATATAGAAGACATTCGGTAGTTTTACAGCAGATGTCAGTACCAAGAAAAAAGGCCAGGTGCATACAGTTTTGTATTCAACGGATGTGACATCGCTATTCTGTGATTTTATAACATTCATCTTATGCTAGAGTAATGTTAGAAATTATATTATGAATGAAATTTATATAAGAATATAAAAAGAATTAATATAAGAAAAGAAAGAAGTTAATATATATGGACAATAAATTAAATAAAATTGAATTAGGTGCATTAGACAAAAAGGTCCTAGGGCTCAGTTACATCAGCATATGGTGCCAACTTCTAGTATTTTTTTTTTTTTTATTTTGATGTGCTCTTTTATTCCTCGGACTATTGTCGGAGACCTTGTTTGCTTATCATATACTTGT
>DWLS01003942.1:0-14791 GCA_018246255.1 Pachliopta kotzebuea | reverse complement strand
ATACCTCCTCCTTAATGGTAATATTAATATAGATTTAACTGCCTCCGGGGGTGTAAAGGGTCCCACACAACAACTCACGGGACACTAACCAACCTCACCTGATGCACCCTGCTAATCAACGAATGAGGCTCTGGCTTGGCTCTGGTGGAAGATAGCCTAAATCAACTCACTATTGGTGAAGGCATTTATCCAGCAGTGGACGTCTATCGGATGATGAAAAACTGCCTCCGTGGTGTATTATTAAACCGCTAATAAGGAGAAGAAAATTAGGAAAATGGAAAAGAGAAAAAAGAGCATACAATAATAAAAGAAAACAAAGACTCTTACACCGAAACACGAAGGGAACGCTAATAAACAAAATAGTTAACCGCTTGCTTTGTAACATGAAATTTTGTTGAGTTATATGTAGGGTTGGTAGAAGAGTCTCTTTAACTACCCATAAATTAATTTCATTTATAAATCTACCGTCATAACATTTGTTTTCTATCGATTAAAGCATTGGAGCTACAATATTTATGTGAAGCACTTTACTATTCAAAAAAAGAGTGAATAGGCATTTGCTAGGTTAATGCACTTTACCATCATAGACCACATCTTCACTTAACACCAGGTGGGATCGTGGTCAAGCATTAACCTACACCTACGTAAAAACAATCCAAGGTCTGATTGTAATTAAAAAAATCTAAAACTTATACTTATTACTCGTGTATCTTTAACATATGACACAACTAAGGGTTCTTAACATGTGTCAAAATTGCAAGTACTGATGCAATTTTTCGTCTGAAGATCTATAAACGACCGACTTCTTGTTATAGCTATTTCCAAAATAAAATCATCTTTATGAGACCTTCATGTAGTGCTTTTTCGAAGTCGTTTCCGCTTAGTCGCCTTTTACGATTCACTGGATGAAGGGTGGGCATATCCAGTGCCATCTCACAAATTGGATTGGACAGTCCGTTCAATAATTATCGGACAATGCGTCGTTTATTAATTGTATAAAAGCCGTTGACTTTGCTTAATTAATGCTCATTACCGCGTAACTAATTCGCCAGCCGGCGCACCACATCACCAATCCCAATTACCGAGTACTAACCAATCGGAATTGTTTACACATCTTCAATCAACCACTGTTTATTATATCTATATTTATTGTAATGTATTGTGCAAATTGATTCAGAAATTTTATCATCAGAACAAATTACTATCAAGATCATCATCATCATACATCTTTTTTCTAGAAGAGTGTACTGGTCTTCACTTGGTAATAATTTCCTATTAGATTGCATTGAAGCTAATAATCTTCTACTTTATAACCAAAATGATGGTAAATGATGAACAGATCGAAGATATCGTACCTTGCTCATTTAGAGTAGTCTTGTGTTATTTTTTTTTATACGACGAGACGAGTTGAGCGTTCACCTGATAGTAAGTGATATCCTTGCAAATAACTAAGTGGTGCTAGTTAAGATTGTATACACAGCACTAGTGCTCGTCGCCTTAAGACATAACATGCTAGGTCTCGTCACCCCAGTAATTTCACTAGCATACAGCATCCTCCAAATTGGAACAGAGTAATGTTGAACATTACTACCATATATAACGGTAGAAATAGTAGTAGTGGTACCTACCCAGGCCCAACCACCAGTAAAAAAATGTCATGCAATACCATTATCTAATTCAATAAAACCTTTGTCTTTTGGATCTGTAAAATATACTCTAACAACAATAAGTAAAGATACTGTAGTAAGGTGGATAAGGTACAAAGTAACTGTTGGAAATACCAGCTCAGTATTTAGTTTACCTCAGCAGTGAAAAGGTATCCAATGTATTTAGCATTTTCTCATTAAAAGTCTCTTTCGCTGGCAACTATTTAGAAAGGTTCCTGCAGTGTCTATTTACCAACAAACATTATTCAGTCAAGTCCTCAAGAGGCGTCCGCGTACTGTCCCTCCCTAAGGTAAACTGACGATCTGGTGCTGGTTGTGGAAAGCTAGTGCATGCGGTGTAGATCTGATACTTAAAGGTAGGCCTAAGCCCAGCAGTAAACGTCTTCCAGCTATTAATCACGATAAATTTAAGGTTAGGTAAAAATACGTAGAGAGATGCATATGCCCAGTCAGCATTTATCCAATTTTTCTTATTGACTATTTAGACTATGTTAACACTTTCTTTTTTGTTTTGGTCAACTAAAATATACTGTTAAGATTTTAAACTTGTCTCGTGACCAGTGGTAAACTTTTTGGTCATGTCATAGTTGGAACTTTATGTTATCGGACACGGGGAAAATTTTGGTTTTATGCCTTGTTCAAGTAAAATGTACCGTTCAGAAGTTTGATATAAAATTTCCGGTTTCCAGTTGACTTCCGGTTATTAAAATATGTTGTTATTTGAGCCCTGACCGATTTGAGTAATATGCTGCAAAAATTATCCGAATCGGTCAGATAGTTTTGGAGATGTTGCTGTAACAAGCAGACGTTAATGAAGGTAGAGCTTATGTTTAAGCAATACTATCTCTTCTATTGACTCCATTATATTATAAATGGTGAAGTAGATTATTCATTTTGTATATCAGGTGTGGTTTAATACCAGGTTGTATATGTTTATTATTCAAATTCATCATGAAGCTCGTCCCGGGGTGACGGGAGGTGTGGGGTGGATCCGAGGAACGGTCGCTGACCGCTCAAGCGTTTAGGGGTGACTTCGCGGTCCTATTAAAATGTCGCTTATCTTTATATATATATATTCCTCGTCAGCCCATATACTTCCACTGCTAGATATTAGCGTTTCTCAATAGTGAGGGGGGAAGGATTTGGGCAATCTATCTAAGATCGTGATAAAATTCTTCCTGGGTTAGCAACGCGCCAAAAATGCCGCTGGTACTGCAGGCGTCTATAGGTTATGGTAACTGCTCCCTTGCAATTCTGCCCTATTAATAGTTCGTCATTCACAGGTTGTGGTGTGGAAACATTACCGGGGTAACAAAACCTTACATGTTATGGTGCATGTTGTAAGTCCTTTTGGAGTCAAGGATTCATTCGGATCCTCTTTTTTATGCGAGGTGACGAGAAAAGCGAGGCTTTCACCTAATGGTAAGTGATACACTTGCTCATAAAATCGTGGTTAAGGTGGTATACCTCAGTAATTTCTCTGGTATACAGCAGCCTTCATAGCGAATCCCAGTACTATATGACGGCAGAAATAGAAGCTGCGGTGGTACTTAGACGGTCTCAGGTAATGGAGACCTATCACCAGTATTTCCGTTCACTTCCTCGATCTTCCGTGCTACCAGTAAACAGACAGATAATACATACGTAAATATTTCACAACAAGTAATTATTACAATAATAAGTAACAAGTAGATGAATACTGCCACGTGTTAATATTTCGGTGAAAGTCGCTAACATGCAACATTTTAACCGGCCGCGGGTTAACCGTAATCCCGATATTAATTTATTTCGGGCGACTCTGGTAGTGGTCAGAGTGGTACAGGTGCGAATAATACCGTTACAAATGATCCAGCCGCAGCCAGCATGACAAGTGGGGGTGACCGTCACACCGGTGTAACGGACCCTCGTCCGTCTGGAGGGTTAGCAGACGCTAATTTAATTATGGCCATAAACGCGACATGTTGTTTACAAAAATTTACCACTTTGCTATATAAAATAAATAATATCATTAAAACAGTAAGAAACTAAAAAAGCTTTCGCAAAGCGTTCACCTGATGGTAAGTGATACGCGTGGTTATAACGTGGTGGTTAAGATGGTATACACAGCACCACACTGCACTCGTTGTATTAACACGTAAGGTGTTAAGTTTCGTTACCCCAGTAATTTATGCAAACAGCACCGTTCAAATCGTAATATGGTAATGTTTGCAGTTTACTATTCGGAAGTAGAAATAGGAGCTGCGATAGTACGTACATAGGCGGTCTCCGGCAAGAGACCTACCATTAGTAAAACCATTTGTAGTTATTAATAATGGACTAAGTTAATCTCGAACAAATGTTTCTGACAAATCTAATTGCAGTAATTATTACATATGACTTTTTCAAAATTTTTAGGGTCAGTCTTTCTAATTTTAATCCTATAGAATGATTTGCAACGAATTCTTCATTGAGGTCTCTCAAGAATTCTTTTGAATAACCATGGAGATCGTCAATCTATTGCTAACTAGCCCTCTGCTTTAGGTGTTTCATATTTAAGGTTTTCCTGACTTTGGTTCTTCGAGTTTATCAGAAATTATGGCAACTTAAATACGCATCCATTCCTAATGAAAATCCTGTAACATTACATTAGCGCAGTTTCAACACAGTTTAAGCAAACGGCACGGTTTCTCTTGCATTGTAATATTTCATCGCCAAATTACACCGTCATTATAATGCGAAAGAACATTTGTGCTGCTAAATGTGCGCTACGGAACCTTCCGCCCGACCTGGTGACTACAGCACAGGCTTTCGCGGATTCTTATAAGAAATCTTTAATAACATATTGTTTAAAAAACCCTTGCTTTTCTTAGTCGGGAAAAATTGTTAAGAAGAGCAGAAGGTTTTTCGGTTGGTTTTTACTAATATATTGGTCGTGCGTAAATTGGCTCAAAATTCAGAAGGTCCATGTTCATTAATGGAATAGGCTTTCAAGATATATCATCGTTATAAATAGGCTACTAGTGAGCTAAAAAAGGCAATGAGACTTCTTAGCCGACATCTTAGCTAGCAAAACATTTTAGGGTAGTAATTTGCTAAAATTGTAGTCCAACAGTGGATTGCCGCTAGCTATTGATGGTGATGGAATAAGTTTTGACTAAAAAGTAAGTAACATTAACCAAACTTAACGAAGCCAGACTGAACAGACGTCATGATCCTTATTTGCTTAAGAGCGGTCTACAGTCAGATCGCTTTCTGTCTGTAAATTGCAGAAATATTTCACGCAAAATTAAATCTGAGTATAGCTGGTACGGGTCGTTGGAATTAGGATCCGGACATTAAAATTCCAAAATCTCTGTTTTGCGGCGGTTGTGTGAATTGAAGAGCTTTCCATATGAATGTTATATAATATATCGTTTAATTAAGATTAAGGTTCAGTCGCTGGGAAAAAGAGTAGAGGTATTTAATTTTAGTACAATAATTTGAAGGTGTCAAGATGTAGTATGAATATATTAAATTAGACTAATGTCATGATAATTTACAACAGTTCTACGTACCTGCTAACGCAATTAATGATGGTCTGGTTGATAATCATAATGATGAAGAAATAAATAGAAATGCTGAAATTTAAGTTGTATGTCCATATACAAAGAAATATTTTAAATAGTAGGTTGAAGATTATTTTATATGTAAACTGTTTAGACGGAAAACTTCGTGAAAATTTTTGCATATCCTGTATTCTACTATTTCTATTTTTTCTGATTGCCTTCTGTATATCAGTAACCAATAAGTTAATTTCTTGCTCGTTTTAATTAAAATTAATTGAATTATAAAAAAAAGTTAATAGGATCTTGGTTCAAAATATTCAGAATTCCTTACATTTTACATACACGATATTAAAACCATGTTAAATTTTAACACTACATCAAACTTATTTAACTTCCAAAGTCAACTTGTAACTTTGCGACTTGGAATATAAAACAATTCATTAAAGCGAAATGTTTATAATGTTCCAAATAATGATTCGTTTATATGAAATTGGATCTTAAACATATGGCAATAGAGTGGTTATTGCGTATGTGTACTCCTATCGATCTCACGAGCATGGCGAAGCTAATAAAATTTGGTTTGCCTTGCCGAGAGTGCTTTTGGAGTAGAATTCCGTTGGATGAGCTGATTAAAGCAAAGCAGCTAACTTTATTTTGCGTCAGTAATCTGTATCGATTGCTTTTTGATTCGTATGCGCTTCCCCCGAATTTGCAGCGTTCGATGGATTAGTTTCTAGTGCTTCATCTGCTTTAAAAGGTGCTTTTTACTTGCCGTTAATTTCATCGGATAAACTTCTATTTCAGTCGAATTACTTGTATTGTAGTTACAAATGGTAAAAATACATATATACTTTAGAGTATATCAAGTTTTTTATTACAGTTTCTTACTTTTAGTTTCCGGTTTTCTGAGGAAGCTATCCAATTTTATTACTCAAGGAATCTTACGAATTAATGACATGTGTGCTGCTAATCATAATTGTCAAGATATTATTGTAAAAGAAAGTCTTTCCTACCAACATGAACAAAGTATGTCATTTGTTGTTAATTATATAAAAAACCTAATTTTTAAATTGAGCAAGTTTATAAGTCTGTTTGTGTTGCGACCGCTGATTTCATATTTCACGCTTCCGAGCATGTTCATGTTTGTCATTCGACTGCGGTCACTGTAAAAAATCGGACCCTGCTCTTCCCATTTTTCAGTTTTACATCGCTTATAAAGGGAACGGTTTTTGCACCGTCTATGCCATTTTGTTTTATTCTGTCTGTCTTTGGACCTTATTCAACATTAAAATTTATCGTTGCTCGTGTAGTTACTTTAAATTTAGTTCGTGCTTGCGGTTTTCATACAATGACAATGATCGATCTATGTTTTTTTGTTATTGCATATATATTGTTGCAGATGTCTGATATTTAAGTTTTATTCAAAATATTTCGAAATAGCTTTAAAAAAAATTATTTCAGCTGACTAAAAATTTAATCATAAACTAATGGGTTTAGCATCAAAAGTTTTATTACTTTATTACAGTTTGACATATTAAGTGACAATGATACCAAAGATGGAGAAAT
The DNA here is from genome assembly GCA_018246255.1 of Pachliopta kotzebuea. Classification (NCBI taxonomy): domain Eukaryota; kingdom Metazoa; phylum Arthropoda; class Insecta; order Lepidoptera; family Papilionidae; genus Pachliopta; species Pachliopta kotzebuea. The sequence goes on along the minus strand of DWLS01003942.1, from coordinate 8,034 downwards.
GTGCTCTTTCAAAGTACTCAGGCTCTTATCATATGTTAGTAGCGGAAACAAAGCAATTTTGTAACGAGCACATATACACTATGCAGGTAACTAGCTAAGGTTTTAAGTCTTTTACAATTCCAAGTAAAGACAAGCGGTAAGGCGTTGCTCAACGAAGACAATAGAATTTGAAATTTCCCAGTTTAAAAAAATTTCTTCTAATGGACATTACATAAACTTATTAAAACTTGAAACTTTAAATGGAATTTAATCGACTAAATTTGTAGCTAATGTAAATTATATTCATAAGCCTAATCCACTTGACCGCCAGTTCCCAAGGCTCGGATACAACTCGTGCATTATACTGCGCTGAGTAGTTTCTAACTTGTCTCAAACAGTTTAATTCACGTTGATACTTGTACATGTATATGTACCTCTTAAGTCTCAGCAGTTTGTTGCAGAGATCGCTGTTGTGAGTTTGCGTGGATTAGGCTTGATCAAACTTCGTCCCGTTCAAAGGATTACTTGTTTGGTTCTATATAAACATTTTAATCTACTTATTAAACAATAACTGCAGTGCAATCTATACCGTATGAATTGATTAAATCAATATTATTTTTCTTTAATATAAAATGATTATACAAATCTTATATGGTGTCCTAGTAGCTCAGGTTTTAAAAATCACATTCTCACAATCCTGGAAATTTTACTTTTGTGGAGTAAAATTGCAAAATAAAATAAAAAAAAATCAATTGAATCAAAATTCTGATTTATCATAAAAACTGGAGATATTGCTACTTCTTAATAAAAACCTCTATGGATGAGTTTGTAGCATTATCTCATTACAGTTTGATTTATTTGGTTTATATTAAAATCAAAATTTCAGTATCTTTACTTCCCTAACTTCACATATTTTACTATGATGATATTTTAGAAGTATGTAAAAGTTCAAACGCATGCTTTATGACGTCACTGCTGCTACTTTCATAACACATCTTCTAACATTATCCATAACCCTAATAACGACAGCATCCCTTGGTGTAGGGAAGCGAAATTGTTTCCCATGATCTACAACCCCATTTCGTTTGATTCACGTTTATTGATATAATTTTATGAAGAAACGCGTAATTTGTATGATGCATCATGTGCGGAGTGTGCTAATGGTGTCATTTTAGTACACAATAGTCGGATTAATGCTTTTTCGGAGTGCACTTTTGATGTCTTTGTACATATTTACATCTATTATATAAAGTTTAATTGTTATTAGTTATATTTTGAATTAAGTCTGAGTTAAAATATTTGCGATTAATTGACAATCTACGCGATAAATAATACAAAACCAAAACACAAAAATCATGTACCACGAACTAGTCTAAAAAACATGAAGCTGGAAACTAGTAATTAAATGAATTAAGTATAATAGTAATTAAGTGAAAAATGGAATAGGTTATAACTTACATGATTCTTTCAAGTTATTGGTTTGCGGAAGCTCAATGTTTGAAATGGATGCATACTACTAACGAATGGGCTTAGTACTGTGCCTTAAGAGACACCTGTGCCCTGTAGTATGCTATAAATGTTCTACATCCTTGTTTGACATAATATATATTAGAAATAAATACATTACAATATAAAATGTATGCAAACAAAGGAAAAAGAATAGTATGTTATATATATTACAATAATTCAAAAGAGAAAACATGTACTGAGGTATCAAACGCTTGTTTTTATTTAACAAGCTCTCAATGTATTACGCACTGCGCTGGAAACTTGTTAAGCAGTCCTTTGATATTTGCACCAGAATTAATTTATGACTTTGATTCGATAATTAGAGGCGCCAGGCTTCACCACCAGCTGCCTGCGGTCCGACGGTCACCTCTAATTAAACCGCAAACCAGCAACTAGCATTTTGTGCGTACCATATGACAGATACTGACAGCTTAGAATGGTGACACTACTCATGCACCAAATACCGTAGATTCAGTTCTAGTGGATTTTGAAACGAAAATTTATTTTTCTTTCGTAGATGACTTTTTTAATCTCAGGAATAATACCTTTTTTGTCGCGAAAGGTATTGTCGAAAGATACCTTGCTTCTGGAGGGAAGTCAAGGTTATGTGGGATTTATCCATAGTCAGTGCTTTGCGGAAGGCCTCGGTATCTTCTAAGCTGCTAAGCACATTCCGGGGAGAGCTGTTACTCTTCCCAGCATAAACAGTACGCTGCGACAAAACACGAGACCACTTCGTACTTGTCGTCTGCCCCGGACTCACTCAATGGGCAATGAGGGCCCAAAGCCTAAGGAATAATACCTATCTACATAAGAAATTAGTGATAAATAGATTTCATATTGATTGTACAACGGGATTACTTTTAACCTACAATTTTAACATAGACAAGAACAGGTGAATAGATTAGTAGATTAATTGACTTTGATAACGACTGCATACATTGTTCATAAGATAAATTGGCAAAGAGGTTGGATATAATAGAACGTGTTTGTATAGTTCGGTCTTGTTCCCATATGTATAACGTTGAAAGGGAGGAATGGTGTACAATAGGTCGATTGATAGTATGATTGATACCACCATCAATATCCTCAACGAACTTTCCTGCTGTCGCTTCCATAGCTAGTGTGAAAACAAACAACAATTTTCATTATTTCCAGTACGCTCATATTATTTTTGAAATGGTAGTACGCCGACATGAAAAAATTATGGTTTTCATACGCAATCATAAATTCGGGCGTGCACAAATGAATTATTCAGCTGAAAACAAATTAAGGCTAACCCGCTTGTTAACGAGTTTACCGCGTCATTGTTTATTAACGATACGGGGAGCGATTACTGGGGAAGGTGCAGAGCATCCGGGAGCTGGTGCGGCGCTGGTGGGGGCCGCCGGGGCGGGACATCCATTCGTAATGCGACGTCGACAGTCGAATCGAGCTTTCGTGTTTTCCAACAGGTTAGCCTTTTTAGCGACAGGCTAGATATTTAACATTTCAACCATCGACAGAAAACGAGTAAAGATAAAATTAACCGATTTCGGTCTAGTCTTTTCCTTTGAATTAATTTGGGGTTAGTTAGTTGATAATTTGACTTTTACTGAATTTTGTTTATCAATTCCGTATGTTCAACTTAGATTTTTTTAATTTCAAGAGTACCTATAAATCCGAAGTGTTAAACACCTTATAATTTGATATAATATGTTAGAATACATATAATTTATCGACATCGTACACGTCTTTGAAAATCTACCTTCTCTTCCACTAATTCTTTCCTGTGATTGTTTTTCTGCGATTCCTTTAGAATAAACTCTTGGTTCTCGCATTGTCCGGCTTTTAGTTAAATTTCTAATTGTAATAGAATTGGTCGTTTCATTTATTATTCTATTCGATTCAAAATTAGTTGGCAATAAATTAGGAAATTTTAAACAATGCCTGTTCGACGGAAATATTTAAATTCTTGCTTTTCATGAACCGCTTGCTCTGTTTTTGGATCAGTCTGTGCTTTATTAAGTAAAATTGTGTATTTTCATAATTAATGGTGTAGATACTGAACCTACGCAAATAATTTCATCACACGTCAATGTGTCCACCCCTCTCGCGGCCGTCCCTTGCGTGTAAACAGATTAAATAATTTCCCGGTTTGAAAGGCGGTGTAGCTTGTGCTATTTGGGCACAGGAAAGCGCAATGTGTTGACTTTGTGACAAAGCAAATGCACGATCAGGTCTTTAACATAACCATGACAACGAGATACCAGCTAGAAACTTGACCATATAGCGATCATTATCATGATATGTTATCTCTGTTTCAGAAGCTATAGAGTTCTCTACATTTGTATGATGAAAAATAGTAATTGCCGATTGCAGAACATTTTCATTAAACAATTTTACTATCTATTATTGTTAACACTTTAGGTGATTGTCATTTCCGTCCCATTGTGTCGAGGAACGTACAATTAGAAAATTTGTGGGTTTGAGCCCCACTGGGATGAATCCTCCAATAAAGTAGTAAACTCTTGTACCTAAATATCCTAAAGTTAGGTGACAACCATCAAACTGTGATAATCTAGTGTAGTAAATAGATTTAAATTTTCTTTTCCAGTGATAGCCTCGAGTCCCAATAGTATATATACATATATAACAGGTGTAAATTTACATGAATCATAGTGATTCTATCAGGGTGTTTGAGGATACTAAAGGTTGTATAAAGCTGACGATGGACAATCAGAATTAAATGGATCGGTCGTAAAAATATGTAATCGTGCTAAAGGCATCGTCACACGACCGAAATGATATATTGTACTAACAAAGTTACACAATCTCTTCAGACAGGCAGCGCGGCGCCGGCGGGCAGTCTTATTCTGTTACGTGGTTATCGGTTTTGTAACGTTACTAAAACAGTTCAGGTTTATATGTTGTGTACTGTGTAGGATCTTTGTTGCCGTAGATATCTCAGCAGCATCGATTTCTACCGCCAAAGTAACATCATCACCAGTCTGCGACAATCCACTGTTGGAAATACACCTGTTCCAAGAAAGGACGCTTAGCCGGGTCTTTGGCTATACACAACTATATGCTACGAGCCGCCTTGCACCGATGTTCCTCCATCTGCTCAATGGACATTCTGTGCTAGGTTTACCCAGACGCGGTTTCCACCTAAATGAAATATTGTGGAGTGGAATAGTGTGGTATTTCAAAAACTAGGCCTACTCCAACAATAGCCACTTTTGCGATAGTCGTGACCAACCCATTTTGACTTCAGTTTGTATCTATCGGTGACCTTTATGGTTGGCGGATTGCTTCACTTTGAATTTACTACCCTTTAGATAAAAGGATAGTGTAGAATAATTACTGTCTTTCAATTTGAAAGAAGTTCTAGCTAGTGAAATTACTTGAGCAACGAGCCTTATCATCTTATGTCTGAAGATCACGACTATTCTTTAGTGGCACCGTCGTCTTTAGCTTCATTGTTTTTGAGTCTATGTGAAATTGATAAGAAATTTAAACGTTAACCACATTAGAAAATAATAAAAAAATTAAGTAAATCGCTAAATAAAATCGCATCTTTTTGTTCAGAATAAGCCGGTCCTTGGATGTTTCTCATAGATTAGGTTACACAACCCACATTCTTCCCCGTATTTTGTTGGCGCATTCTTCGATTGGATTATATAACCGTTGTTGGCCAAATGTTCAAGTGATCGCTTATACTATAGTATTTTATATGTGCTGGTATATGACCGCAAGATCGTATAAATTTTGTTGAAGAAAAGCAATACATGGAAACAGATGTGATCCAAGAACAACCACATTTGACCAATACAATAAAGGCGTTGATTCTTTTGGGTGGGAGGAATCTATTTACCCAGCAGTGGGAACATAAACTATTATGTTAAATGTTTGAACTTAACCTTTTCTAACTTTCAACGATTTTGTTACTATAATTCAATATTCAAAATTGCACTCGGTAGTCTTCTTAATAATAACAATACAGAGAAAAATTACATTGCACAAGCGTTACTTTTTAGTAGCTTATGTATCCGTAGACCATTTAGGTACCTTTTTTATGATTTTAGAATATTTAGGTAACCTTTCTAGTGTTATTTATTTGTAGTTATTGTATTACATATACTTTTAGAGTTGCTTGTTAACGATAAAATTGGCTTCGAAAAATATTACGAGTAACGACCGTTACCGCTTGGGGATGTTTAGCCTGGGAAGTAAACAGGGTATGACGTCATCGACCGCTATGTGAGATAAAACCTTCCGCGTGCCAACGGCTCGGGATTGATATAAATTGGTTGCATTACGCGCGGCGCCACTGATTTTATGAAACCAACTTGTTTGTCTATATATTCTTCCAGTGGACAAAGTTGGAACTCGAATACCTTATTGAGAATCTGTCTTTGATACTGGCGTTTCTCTATCAAGTAATATTTAATACAAAATACTAAGAAACTTCCGTTTTCTGAGCATACATTCTGACTTACCCATAATATGTTAATACATGTATTGAAGGTATCTTTGATGGTAAGTAAATGTTCTAAATTGCTGAACGAACTATAAAGGGAACTATGGTAGGTGTTTCACTACGATATCGAATCAGAAATGAGGAAATACTTAGAAGAAAGTCCCTAACTTAGTCTAGTAGATTAGTATGTTGAATTGGCAATACGCCATACAGCGGGACGATCATACAGATGATGGAACAAAAAAATCCTGGTAAAGGGACTATGTATGTGAACCTGACGAAACTAGAGATCGCAAGGAATTATCTTATGCAGATGGTATTTGATTGGTAACTCAAATCATGATGGTGAATACACAAATATTTGATCGATACGATGATAGTAAATCAGTAGAACGAAAAAAATTCAAATATTGACAAGATATTTTTCATGATTTTTTTATGTTTAATAAATTAACATTAGATTCTACTTTTTAGAAAATTAACAGTAGTTTTAACAACCTAAATAAATGAATACGGCAACAATGCAGATAAGCCCAGAAATATTTGATTTTAATACTGCATTAAGTTTTGAATATTCTGATGGACGTGGCGCAGCATCGTGAGAGGCATCAGGGGAATCAGGTCAAAGTATGCATAATTAATCACCTCGCAACCTGGCTGAATTATGAAACGGAAGTATAATGATGACGGTATTTATTTATATATGCTAACTGGTCAGCTTCTAGGAGCAGCGTAGCAGGAGGCTTGATGGAGTATAACTACAACCTTGGTAACTAGTCTAAATAAAAAAAATATCCTGTATTGATCTGATTCAAGACTTAATCGTTTTAATCAGGATCTAAGGGGTTCCACACAACAACGTGCTGTTGTTGATAATGATAACAATTTTTCAAATACACAAAGCTAACGGTTTCCGAATTAGAAGTCTAACCCGTGTCTCTGGAGCCCGCAGTCTCCCAATTTGTCCAACAATGAGCTAAGGTCTCTCCTCCATTATTAAATTCGAATTACTCGTTGCATATTCCGCATGTAAGGCGTCCCATACACGTTTGTGCGTATGCTAATGTACCCGCGCATGCACCGGTCCAACCTTCGCATCCGGCGGTAGGGCATCCGGAGCGTGAATGGGAATTAACTCGGCCTTTTGTCAATGCCTAAAAGCTGTTTGAATAGGAGGTGCTACTTGAAAGCCTATTTTGTACCTGAATACAGGTCCGCCATTTTGGGGTAAAATGGGAAAATTATAAATAATATCTCTCTGATTAAAATCATCATCAGCCGAAACACGTCCACTGCTGGATATAGGCGTCTACCAATAGTGGCGGGATTTTGGTCGTATCCCTTAACGATGGCTCAATCCGGGTCGGTGAGGAGCCAAAATCTTGTTTGATTAGCAGAGCGCACCACAAGCAGGTGAAGTTGGCTTTTTTTGACCCTTCAAACTGGAACGTAGTAAAGTTCACACATTACTATTTGGAAGTAGATGTAGGAGCTGCGGTGCTGACCGTCGCATGTAATGGAGACTTACCACCAATAATGCACTTGTCATTAACTGATGATGAAGGAAGGAGAAAGATAGTAAAGAATACAGATGCAGCTTTAAACATGTATTGATTTTAATGGTGGGGAAGATTAAGGGGTAACGGCGCCGACGTGGCGGCGGCGTCTTGTTCATTTATTATAGACGCGTGTTTACTGCGATCTAACTCCTCGCCAACTACTGACAAATTAATATAGATTAAAGTCCTTTCAGATACAAAATTTAAATAATAGTGTAAACATCCTAAGTTTAACAATAAATTTGGTTGGAGTAAAAGAATGGAAGATTGAAAGCATGACCAAAGGAATCAGCATGATGGAATCATAGACGATGTAGCATTAGAGGAATGAAAAATGTTTAATGATCCTTGGTCCACACAGACCATCCGCCATGCTCCGCCATGGGAGCTCGTGGCGGAGGTTCTCGCCGAGGTGTCAACCTATGTCTCGGATAGGAGGGCCCGCGGGGAGAACCCTACGCCAGATGAGATCCGGCGGATCCGACGGCTAGGAGAGGCGGCGCTATGCCGGAGGTGGGAGGAGGA
>DWLS01003941.1:0-14798 GCA_018246255.1 Pachliopta kotzebuea | reverse complement strand
TATCTTACTAATTAAAACTTCTAAAATCAACTATCTATAACCTTTTAACGTATCACAAAATCAACTTATATTTATTCATATAAAATCAAATGATTTTAGGAATTACATACATTTCCTAGGAATTGTATACAATGACGGATTTCATACATTTTTGTTAACATATACACCATATCTTTACCAGCGCCTCGTTGTTATGGGCATATCACTTGTGCACCATGAAGTGAACACTTTGTTCGTCTCGTCGGTTAAAACTTATATAAAAGAATACATTTGTTGTTTATAATTAATAAAAGTCACTCTGAGTGTATCTAAGTTTTCTTCAAGTTTGTAACTTATGCATAAGACAAGGCGCGTAAGGCTACAAACATGTTAATAATGCACACTTTAATTTATCCAAGATTACTTAGTGGTTGTTTTGTGTTTGAGTTATTCTAGACTAAATGAAACGAAACTTAGATAGTATCTGTGAATTATAATCTTTTGAGTTATAGTAAAAGTTTTCTTTTTAGAAAAATTCTTATTCTTATTTCAAAGTCCTGAACTAAATAAATTGTATGAAATGTAGGTATAGTATCTACTAGTTGTATCCCGGCAGAGGTAGTACTACTTTATATTTGTATTCTTCTTGTACTATTCTTCTTAGTTGTATTTCGTCATGACTGAGGGTCGTAGTCATCGTGTGTAATGGAACTACATGACGACTTTATTGGCAGTTATAATGGGATGTTGTTACAATAGCCTTCTCCATTTCACAAACTAGTCAGACTACGGATGTTCATCACATAGATATGTAGGTTTCCTCACGATATTCTCCTTCACCGTCAGAGCACGTGATATCAATTGGTGTTATACTAACTGAACATACATTAAATAAATCATTGGTGCAGGCCGGATTCGAACCCGGTACCTTCGGAGTGATAGGCAGGCGTTCAAACCACTAGAGTATAATATAAGAATAATAATAATTGTTTTATTGTTTAATTTTTTATTCGGTGAGGCAAAAGGACAAGCAAAGTATTTAACTGTTGGTGAAGCAAGGTATTTAAGTGATGCGTTTGTCCATAACAACGCGGCGTTAGTTAAGATGGTATACACTGCAACATATTGCGCTCATTGCCTTGAGAAGAAAGGTGTTAAGTCTTGTTACCCCAGTAATTTCACTAGCTTACAACCGCCTTCAATCGTAAAAGGTTGCATAGTTCGGAACATGTTAACTGTCTTCTGTGGCGCTGTGGTAGTTTTTCTTCGATTTATAACATGAAAGTCTCTGCTTCGATTCATGAGTAACTTATCATTGGTTATTAGTAAGGTCCTTTAGAATTGGTTTGGTTAACTAACCATCTATATAATATATACATATCTATATAATAACTAGCATACCCAGTGGCGGGTTTGCAGTCTTGGTCGCTTTAGACTCTAGACCTTGTAGTAAGCACCAACCACCTCTTTCTCAGCAGGCATCATATTGTGTACGTAATAAATTAACTTTTTATACGATTGGCTTATTAAGTCCCGGGTTTCCTAGGCTTTAGGGCCTTCATTATCCACTACCTCATTGTTACTTAACATCAAATCAAACAAAGGCCAAGTACTTCATTCAATCATTATTATTTTTTTCAATTTTCGCATTAACCGATTAATTGTGATGAATATGAACGTGATGATGATGCACAAATGTATCATTGTTTAATAAATTGCGACGTCATTAAAACGTCATTAAAACGTTTGATAATTAATTCTAATTACACTCGTCAAAATGGCCGCCGGGTGACTGGCGTTTTACATATAACGTTATCTAACTTAATGTTATTATTAATGACTTTATTAGAGTTGTTTGTGTAAAAATGCGAAGGTGAGACCTTCGCCTGATATTAAGTCCTTTTCATCATCATTCATGATTCCAACTTATTGGCATTTATTACTGAATAAATGATTGGGAATCATTTATTCAGTAATTGTCATCAATATCAAACATCAATAAAAATTGGATATAGGATTTATTCTCATTTTAGTTGCCTTTTGATACAACAAGTGTTGATGAAGATATTTAATGTTGTCGCTTTCAAAATTTGTAGATTAGATACTTGATTTGACTTCCTAGCTTTTTATTTAAATCATACATAAAAAGAAAAAATCCTAGAAATCATTCATTATCTACTAATGATGTATTGAACCTTCATTAGGATATTTTCATAAAAATGTTTAGACCTTTTATAACACTTTTAACTCTTCATTAAAATAAAGCTAAATTATTTTGAAGTTGTTAATATTTAGTATGATAAAAAAAAGTTTATAAATAAATTACTTTTAAAAGTAATATAATATATTTGACTAGACAATAGGAGGTTAAGTTGATATTAAGTAATATGCTTGTCTGTAACAAAGTTCGCGTTAGTTAAAATAGTATTCACTGCACCACATTGCGTTTGTCACTCGGGACGAAAGATGTTAAGATTTTTTACTCTAGTAATTTTACTGGCTTACAACCCTTTTCAAATCAAAACATAGTAATGTCTGAACAGTAATATTTATCTACTGGAATAGGAGCTGCGATGATACCTACCTAGACGGTCTGTAGCAACAGAGACCTACCACTAGTTTTATGTACTAATTTCAAACATATCAATAAATTATTGATTACTATTTGTTAATTTAAATTGTTTTTATTAACTACCAGCTGTAAAGGAATCGAGGCACAATGGCGTCATGAATCGGATATCCTTTGTTAGTTCAATTCATTACCTTGATTAGTATTTGCTTTATAATATTGTAATGGAACTACAATTTCCTAAACAAGGAAAAACGTTAGTAAATATTTTTAACGGCTGTTATAGGATCGATAGGTGAGGAAATTTTTTGGAAAGGTTTATGTTCATTTATTTAATTTACCAACACTTACATCAATATTTACAGAGATGATAGAATAGTAATGTTAATGAATAACCAAGTCATAAATTTGTTATATGTAATATTAATATGTTCAAGTACTTACTTTACAAACTAAAAAAGGTTTTTCTAATGATATGATAGAGATATTGTATTGAATAGTTTGATAATGATCACTACATAGTTTAAGTAATTTACTTATATTTACAAAAATTATTTATTCAATGTTATGTTTAAGTTTATTTGAGAATTTTGTATGGATAGATAGACCTTTAATTATTATATCATATCTTTCAATTTTGGCTACTTTTATGTATGAAATATTTGAATTCCTAATAGTTTTAAGAAAGAAGCCGTAGATAGTTGAATACACTCTAACTTTTATATTTATGACTGTTATACAATAACGTTACTAAAAAAATTCTGTCTTCTATGGATGTAGTTGCTTTGATAATGTATTTAAAAGCTTTCGGTTTTGTATAATTTGTATTTTTGTATGCATCGCGTTTGTATAGATAAATATAGATGTGAAACACGTGTAATAGCGCAGTTTATTACATCCTGCCAAGTTTGCAAGATGTCGGAGTATTAAAGCAAAAGAAAATTTAATCCATAAGCCATAACTTACTTTCAAAAAGAGCACTCTTTTACAAAGAGCCTCTTTGCCGTGACTACGTCGGAAAGTTGCTCGTTCGTTCACGCGGACCTACTAAAGCATAGAACTGCCTTATTACATTGTTTAAAACATAATATTTTATATGAGTTATCGGTTATACATATAAGAGTCTAAAAATGCAGTCTTACATTTTTAACATTTAATACGTTTTTGATAATATTTTTTAATTAAAAATATCTATCACAATCATATAAAAATTATACAGAATATCTTCTCCATATCTTTTATATTTTCTTCCATAACATTTTAAATGTTAAAGGCTATTTATCCTAAATAAAGGAAAATCCTTTTTGAGAGAAGCCAATTTCTAGCAGTAGACTGCCGCTGGTTGTTGATGATGATGCTGAAAAATATTTAAAAGGGAACCTCAAAAGTAAAAAAAATTAAAAAGATTTTAATTAAAAACATTTGTACTGTCAGTTAAAAATAGATCCTAGCTTTTAAACAAAACAAAATGTTTTCCAAAAATATTGAGTCTAATTTACCTAATGTTTAGTGTATTTTCTTAATAGCTTGAAATAAGTTATTCTTAACAAAATCTGTTTAATATTTTAATACTGTTTTGCTTTACATAATAGTCATTTCATAAGGGTTTTTTATGTAACTCGCCTTGATAAAGGACTGACTAAAAAACAATCAGTAAGCACTACTTTACTGATGACAGGTCTCTGTTTTCGGAGGCCTCTATATCTATATCTATCTTCTTAGGGAGATATCGCTGTAAATCCTATTGCAGCCGGCAAACATTACTGTGTATACTCAAGATCATTGTAAGCAGGTGAAATTACTGGAGTAACGAGAAAAGACCTTATGTTTCAAGGCGACTAGTGCAATGTAGTGCAGTGTATACTATCTTAACCAGTGTCACATTGTTATGCGAAAATGTGTCGCTGAACATCAGGTGAATGCCTTGGTCTTATAAATTAAAAGTATTAAAGCCACATCCAGTATTTTTCCTAGATTGACTTAAAAAAGGCGTTTATAAGTTCCCCATGAAATGAAGTGCGGTGCCCCGCTGTTTAATATAACAGCTCATCGGCTCACCTCGTCGGGTATGCCAAAACTTTCACACGTCAACTTTTTTCCAAAAGCATCTTCCTCTGAAGCACCCGGATGAAACGAGGGTTACGCAAATTGCCTAATATCTCACAAGTTATAAATCTTCCCCCGTTTGCAATGGATGGTAAAAATCGTGAGTTTTCAAGTCACAGTCAAACATCAACTTCAATATTATCAACCCAAATTAGATTTATTGATCTATGAGGATTGTTTATTTATTTGTAAAACACAGAAAATGAACTGAAGGCAATTCTCTATCTGAGAACTAAAGATGAGGAGAACAAGTAGATGAAACAATAAGAAAAGGAGAAAATATAAAGAAAAATAAGTACATGTTATTAAAATATAATGGATTATTATCTGCTCTGTAGAATATTATAAGACACTTTTGAATTTCAAAAACATTTGTGCTTATTACTTAAAAATTTAAAAACTCTTTATAAAATACAAGTAAAGATATCGATTAGATTAAGTGAAAGAAATTATGTATGTTGTCAAATATATTAAATAGAAACTAAAGACGAGGGAATCTTGTCTCATTGGGTTGTTTGTCTGTGCCAATAAATTTTACTTATTTATTATTTTTTTTATATACTAGATTAAAACATGAACATTGGTCCCGATCAGGAATTACAATTGGGGCCCCCTTAATTAAATATCAGTTGAAATTCTCGGGGTACAGCGGCGGGCCAACTTTGCCGAAATTAACACTTCAAGTGACAGCCGGAGTTCGCGGGGCCCGCGCCGGGACAACTTTCCGACGAGCAGGTGCGAATCGCTTCTAAAATATGCTAATCCGGCCAAGTCTCCTCGCAGCTTGCTTAAAATTCAAAAATTAGACGACTTCGCCGGAAGTTTCCACCTCGGCCTTATCATACGGATGATCCATTACCACGCCGCTGACTACTAATCCGGGATCCCAATATCTTATTCTTTTAAGCAGCTACCTTTACCAGATAATGATATTTTATGATAATACAGTCTCCAGCTTTCAGTCGTCCTAATGTTCGTACTGAAGGGACTTACAGTCTTATTTTTTGAGATGAGCAAAGCTTCGCATGTGATGATGAGTGACACGCTTGCCCATAATAATGTAACGATGGTTGAGATGATATACACAGAACCACAATTTACTTGTCTCATTAAGACATAAGGTGTCAAGTCTCATACCCCAGTAATTCTACTACATTATAAAGTCTTTCCGGAATACGGTAATAATTGCTCACTACTGTTTGGCACAAATAGGATCTGCGACCCTGCCACATGTACAGTTCTCCTGCAAAATTCAATGTCATTTACTGACCAAATGTAGGATTTATGTATATTATATATCTATGTAAGTTGTTCTTGGAACATATCGAAGCTCACCTTATGTTCTCCTTCACTGTTAGCTTATGAACAGTAGGGATCGAACCATTGCCTCTTTAGGAGATTTATATATGTGCAAGCTTATACAACTGCCTTACATGTTGAACTATCACGGCTTTGAATATCAGTTTTCTGATAACGAAAGTCTTAAATGTTTCAAAGACTATCCGTCAGCTCATAAACGTCCACTGCTGGACTTAGGCTTTCCCCGATAGTGGGAGGATTTGGGCAGTCTCATATCGTGCTGATCCGATGCGGGTGGTAGTGTACCAGAGCCTCGTTTGTTGATTAGAAAGGTGCACCACGAGTAGATGAGGTTTGCTTGGGTCCCGTAGGTTGTTGTCCGAGACCCAAAGACTTAAAAATCTAAGATCTTGTTATAATCTATCAGTATAATAAAAGGGTTCGGACCTACATAAGCTACGGCTTTATTGTCATACTTAGTTAAGGTCAACAACGTAGTGACGAGTGGTTAAGTGAGGTTCTTTGGGAAAGGCCTTGGTCCTGATGATTATATTATTATAATACAATATTTGAAGAATAAGTTCATCTGATAACATAGCTTGGTTGTCGCTACTTGCAGTGGTGTGGTAACAAAACCAATCCCATTGTTACAGTAGTTTTAAGTAATCAAAGTATATCGAGGCGTGTTGGGAAGCAATTATAGTGTACGTTGACGTCACATAATCGATATGGTCGATGTAATCACTTTAATATTATACAAAGCTTTTGTTTTCATCTGATTGAAAATTTAATGTTATTAAACAATTTTGAATTGCCACCACCGCTTTTGAGTGTACAAATATTAATAAAATCCCATAAACCTCAAACTTTATATACAGATTTTGCGGCTTAAGTTAATCTATGAACTATTATTAAAAAAGCTATAAAGACAACCTATGCGTACTCTTATTATCCGGGTCTCTATTGTCATAGTATTAAAGTGTCCCGAAATCGCCCAGGGATTATTTTCATGCTTTGGATTCAAAAGTCATGAGTTCAATTCTCGATGAAAATTTATTACACTTTTTCCTCTTTTCTTGTGATATCTTTGGCCTTTCATCTTTCCTTAACCAGAAGAGCTATAGAATTTTCATTTCCGTTTTCTCGTCTCCATATCGTGTACTTCATTTTATCCTCAAAGAGTATCCATGCAGCTCTTCCGGTTTAAAACTTAAAAGCCTTAAGGAATATTTAAGTCAGCGCATGTCTCTTTTACGCTGATCCAATCAAGTAATAGACTAAAAGCTTTCTAGGGGTTTTATTTCCTGGCCACTTGTTGTCGAGTTATTTATATATAAATACATATGAAAAATATATATATAAATAATTTTCGGAATCTCGAAGAAGGAACTAAGGTGCAATTATAATTGTCCCTTTGACCCTTACCATTATGCTATGTTTCGAAACTTACTGATGGTAGGTCTCTGTTGCCGAAGACTATCTAGGTAAGTAACATCGCAGCTCCTATTGCAGCCGGCAAACAGACTGTGTTCGGATCGGCGGAGTAAGGTCCTCCTCCCACCGCCGCAACAGGGCGGCCCAAGCCTACCGTTACAGGCTAGCGATCTCTTCCGGTGCCGGAGGTTCCCCTTGGGATTTCTGCGCCGAAACGAAGTGATAAACTTCGGCGAGGATCTTCGCCTAGAGCTGCCAGGGGCGATCGCCGGCTAGCATGCATGCCGTTGTCCAGGAAACCGTCCGGTAACCGCGTAACGCCCTCGATGCGACGTCGCAGAAGAGTCTTATTATCGCGACCGAGGGCGTCCACCCAGACCGGTGACCCGTACAAGGCCATACTTCGGATTACTGCAAAGTACAGACTGCGGCAGATGACGTTCGGGCCGCCCACGTTGGGCAGCAGCCGACTCAGCGCGGCGGCGGCTCCAAGAACCCTCAGAGCCTTCCGCTCGAAGAGGCCTTGAAAGCCCTCCTTCCGTCTAGGTTGAGACCCAGATACCTCTTCTGGGTCCCAACCGGAACCAGTGTTCCCTCCAGGACCACCCGAGGCCCATGGAACAAAAGGGCCTCGGTTTTGGGCAGGGATACCTCAAGACCCAGGGTGCGTATGCGGCTCACCACGACGGCAACACACGACGTGGCCATCCGCACCGCTTCCCCCAGGTCCCTCCCCTTGACTACGACTAGGGTATCATCAGCATAGCACACAACCCGCATGTTTGCGGAAAGCTATCAGCGCAACACCCAGTCGTAGCCAATGTTCCACAGGAGCGGGCCGAAAATCGGTCCCTGTGGAACCCTGCAGGCGACGCGACGGCGCCTCAGACCTTCGCATCCTCCTCCCAGGACTAGGCGGTTCTGGAGGTAGTCGGCGAACAGCCTCCCCAGATACAGGGGCATCCCGTGATACCGGAGAGCCTCCTGTATTGTTCCGTACGGCAGGCCGTTGAAGGCGTTGGCTATGTCCAAAGAGACAGCCAACGCCTTTTTACTTTCCCGGCCGACCGCTTCCTGCGTCTACTCCTTGAGCCAGAGCACGTCGTCCATAGTAGAGCGCTCCACCCTGAACCCGTACTGGGTCTCCGACAGGTTAGGCCCAGTTCCCTCAAGGTGCTGGACGATGCAGGAAGCTACTATCATTTCCAGTAGCTCTTCCATATCATCCAGCAGAACGATCGGCCAGTAGCCGGAAGGAGAGTCGGCAGATTGGCTCTCCTTCCGCAGCAGGCACAATCGGCCGTTCTTCCACGGCTTCGGGAACCGGGACGACGCGAGGCAGGCGACGAAAAGCTCCCAAAGTCGATCGCCCATCTCGGCCAGGCCGATCCAGAGGATGCGCCCAGGGATCCCGTCGGGACCCGGTGCCGTCTTCTTGCCGCGAAAGCGGCAGACGGCCACCTCCATCTCCGCCTCCGATATGGGAGGTGGGATGGAGACCGGGTCCCTCTCCTCCGTGAGGGAGGACAAGAACTCGTCGGAGGTGTGCGGCGAGGGCTCCTGTCGGGGAATAGCCTCGCCAACACACTGTCTAGGAGCTCTGGCTTCATAACACAGTCCCGTCCTCACGGCACCCAAGCCTATCTCACCAGCTCGTGGTACAGCCTTCTTATCAAAGAACGAGGCTCTAACACCAACCCCAGCATTTGGACAGCGTGATGGGAAATGGCCCGAAACCCCACACTATTGTGGTAAGCCTTTGTCCAGCTGTGGACTTCTGTCGGCTGATGAAGTTATCCTAATTACATACTTATTTATATTTTAGTCTAAAGTACCGATTATTACTTTTGTTTCTGTTTATACTTAACTTATAAAAGAAGCTACAGTTTCTATAGAATATAATTAATATATTTTAATAGTACTAATATGTAACTATTACTTATTATTCAAAGTTTTTTTTAAATATATTTAATAATTCTATTACAAATAATAACTATTATGATCGTCTATACGACGCAATACGATTCAAGAATACATTTGACCTCAGATAACTTTACTATCACAACATACATATTTTCTCAAGTACATGATATTATATAGAAGACTTTAATTAAACAACTGATTAAATAGAAATTTTAAATTCTTAAAATTCTACTTCTTAAGTAACTTTTAAAACTATTATATCCTCGATTTAACTATAATGAAGTTAAAAGTTAAACCTCTTAATGTTATGTACACCAGAAATATAATTCAATAAGTATATTACAACTTTGTCCATACTAAACAATATAGTTCAATTTAATAATATTTATCTTAATTATGTAACTTATTATTATAATATGTATAGATTTTTTTAGGAATAAAACCAACTTAATTCATAGTTATTTTAATAGATTTATTAAAAAAATGTTTCTTACAATTTTGTCATATTACTTAATTATTATACAAGTAGAAACTATTTAAAAATTCAAAAAAATTAGCAATGTTTTTAAAAACCGAGAATACAGATTAAAAAAATATTGAAATTATGATTATAAACTCATAATCATCATTTCAGCCGATAGACGTCCTCTGTTCGACATAGATCTCTTGTAAAGTACTCCACAAAATACGATTTTGTGCTGATTTTAAACTAATTATGTACAATAATAAGAGTTACGTACCGTTACAGGAAAGTTTGAACACTGTGGTGTTGAACAAAAGAGATGCACCAGGGAAAGCGGCGAGTCTATTGCGATGTTTACGTAAAGTTTTTCGCGAAATTATCTTGTAGGAAGGAAACACTCCCGAAGACGTCAGCCTCCGCGAAAGCCCGCGGCGAACTGAATCTATATCCCGGCTGCCTGTCTCCGCTTTCATGAAACGAACTGAAATCACCACCCTAGTTAAGCAACAGCCTAAACCCTCAAACAGAACAAGTAAACGTGGATTCTATTGATAGAAAGCTAAGAATCAAAATCTAGTGAATGCTGCATTGTTTTTAAAGTACTTAGCTGTTTGTTTGGGAGGGTCACAGAGGCGGGAATGAGTGTGCTGAAAAAAAAATAAGCCAACCGCGTCTCACTGAGTTAAGGCTCCATGGGCGGGTTTTCAGTGGATATCTTTAATTAAAACAGGAACTTGGCGTAGTCTCAATGTGTAATGATTAAAGTTGCAAGGTAAAAAGCGTGAAGACACCTCACCAGCGCCTAGGAGCGTGATTAAAGATCTCGGTGAAAGAGATTTCGGTGCTGTTATTAAAAAAAAAATCCTTTCAGATGTTTTTGAGCGAAAGTATAATTAATTAATATTTTTTAAAAGCTTCAAAGATATGATAGAAACTTTTCATAGACGCTTTTAAAGTAAATCCACAAAAGTATGAAAAGTTTATACAAAGTAATTTAACAGTTTCGTCTGTAGAATTTACAAGGAAACTACAATTATTTTCATATCTAGCTATTAAAAGTTTTTGTTACAAACTACTTCTGTTATGTAATATTCAAACATTATTAACAGACAATAAACCTGTAATTTAATAATGAATAATGAGCAAGAGATAAGTTAAAGAATAGATATAGATAGTATACACGAATTAATAGAAACCCTTTCTTTTCTTTTACCTAACCTTTAGCGATCTTTCTTTTTTTGTAACTCTGTGATAGTGCACAATAAAGTATATTTGTATTGTAATGCATTGTAGAAACCAAATTAGTTAGAATTAGTTTATGAATTGTCTAAAAATGTACTATAAACAGTAGATATAAGAAAAAGTAAATATGAGTACATTTTCATGTACGTATGTACAGTGATTTTGTGATAGTAGATAATATTATAGCATTGATGTTGTAAATAATAGTATAAAAAAGCCTTGAATAATAATATCAGGGAAAAGCAGAAAAGATAATTAACTTATGAATACGACCTAGAAAAAAATACATTAAAGTTTAATTAATAATATTTTCTTTGTACACATTCCTTTGTATATAATTTGTTTGGGACAATTAATTTTCTGGTTTCTCAGTACCTTTATTTAAAAACAATTCACTTTTAAGTATGTATGAGTAAATGGCACTGGTTTTTGCAATCAAAATATATATAATATGATGTGTCCAATTGATTTATTTACTACTAACATATGAGTATAAGCTAGTAATTAATCAAAAAACATTTTTCATAATTTTTTTCGTCGAACAAACTGTATACTAATACTGATCGCATTGTTACTAAATATCCTGTAACTATCTCTTCTTTATCTTATGCTTGAGTGGCAGATGCAAAATAATGATTTTGTTATACTGGTCTACTATCAGGGGAAGATGAGTAAAATGTTCATCAGATGGTAACTTACGTTTGCATATAACAACGTAGCTCTGGTTGAGACACAGCACTATATTGAGGTCGTCACCTTGAGACATAAGGTAGACAATCGAGACTTAACACTCTAGTTATATAAGTATATATATTGTAAGTTAATTATTAAACATAACTTTAAAGGAACAATAAGTAAATATTGTACTTCGAGTTCATTAAAGGATACCTCTTTATATAATACTACAGTAGTCACGTTTGTATATTTTGAAACTTATGCATTTTGTAAAGTTACAAAGTTTTAAAAAATTATTACAATCTGTCTATTAACAATGTATTGAGCTTATAGAAAGATCTCCCCCGCAGAAACTCTTTAGTGTAATATTTTGTAAAAATAAAACATTTATCTAAATATTTCTACATGAGTATATAGACACGCCATTGACAAATACATTTACGTACGATATTATAGAAAATTATTAAAGGTGTTTTGTTTGTAATATGTCTTGTAAATTGATTAGTAATAAGATAAAGAGAAGATAGTATAAGTAATAAAATTAATCACAAGATGTTCTTGATTCATTCATCATCTTCATATGATAGATTTCCATTAGAAGCTTTTAATTTAATATTTGAAATTTTAACGCTAGACTTGCATCTGTTGAACTTAAGGAAAAGTATTAAGAATTAAAAAACAAACAGGGATCAGCTGCAGTGTAAATACACAATGACGAAATATACGATAATTTATCAATATCTATTTTGTTGCAACGAAATCTTTATCCAGAATCAATTTGATACAGTAAATCAAATTGAAATGAACTGAAACCTGAAATCAATTGTTATCTCTTTCAGCCGAAGGCGGGGCTTGGTACGGCGCATGCGCGACGTACAAATCTTAAGAATAAGAAGTTGGATGTTTTGTTCTTTGAGGATAATACATGAACTGTTCACAGAAATACTATATAGACTAACATAATAAATACATAAAAGCAGAGTCTCTAAATGTCAATCTCGTGAAAATGCTTCGTAGGACGGTTTTATAAGAACCAATAAACTATATCGATGCCTTTAGAAATGATTGTTTATGTCCCTAATTACAGTCTAATTTGTTTTGTAATAGAACCCTTTAAGAATATAATTAAAAACTCAAACATGTCATAAGGTTGTTAAAGTCTCCAGGTTCCAGGACTTTGAAACTGAGGTTCCTATTGCCAACTAAGTATGGCCAGGGTAGATGATAAATATTATACCCTAAGCAAGATATCTTAGGAACATTTCCCACTGGTTATAAGGTCATCTGAATTACAAAGTAATGTTTGTTCCCTTGCTTACAGTACAGCATAAATACAAAGGTTCATTCTGAAGTAGCTCAATATGCGCGTTCTGGAACTTCAGTGGCATTTATAGGTCACAAATTCGTTGGAGAGATTGTTACCGAATTTCTTATTTACAATTCACTTAAACTTGATCATTATAAAACAATTTTACTTAACAATATGATCGGTAATATTGAATCTTTTTAATACAGAACTTACATAGACTTTCATGAACAGAATTCGCAGAAGATAATTTAACAATATGGATGAATACATGTCCATCGATTGAAATGATGATGAATATCTGAAGACCGGAATAGTTTTCTGTATCTGTTCGTAAAACTTAATTTGAAGCACCTCATGATGATGATAATGAACATCAAGATGGTAGACAAAACATCTAACGATACTATCCACGTAAAAGACAGACGGGTAAATCCAGTGATAGTTAATGGAGTCTCATATAAATAATATTTAGTTATTTTTTGACCAAAAAAAAAATTAACAACATCATTATTTGTAAAATGAAAGTAATTTTTAAGTTTTAATGAGGAAGATGGTTAGGTACTAACATGGACGTTATTAATAAAATTAAACACCAAACATACCAGGAATGACTTCAAGAGGCAGTGAGATCATCCTATGTAGATCAGACTGTAATCATTAATTGCAAAGTTGCGGTTAATCAGTAATGACTATGACGTCATGACTTCTCAATTCTCAGGACTGCAGTAAACCTAAGTAAGTTAGAATATCTAGGCAATGAAGAATAAAGTTTATATAACTTTGTAGTATTCGTTTAAATATAAAAAATCTTAAAAACATAGTTTTAAAACATAGACATTTGAAGTAATATATGTATTTTGTTATCTGTGGAGTATCGTATAATATTCATAATTGTTGTCGAAGAAAAAACTTTTATAATTATGGTTTCAGTGTAACATTTATCTAAGGAGTCAACAAAGTCTTAATAAGTAAATAAGGACATTTTCAACTTATGCAGTACTTGTTTCTTTTATTAATTTAATGAATATACAACTTAATATTTCTACTTGTACCATTTGGAGCCTTTTACAATACCGTTTGTTCAACAGGCCAGCTAAGTGCGAGTGCTTACATAGCAGCGTATGTACCTTTGTGTTCAACTTTTAAAAATAACAATTCTATTGAAATGTAATAAAAATGTTCAAATGTATAAAATATTTCACGAATGCACATGGTGGGAAGCAACTGAGTTTTCCGTTCAATTTTCTTTTAAACGGAATGCATGTAAATGGTTATATTTTCCGCATTCGTTCGGCGTACGTACACGTCTCCGTGAAAATTTCTTAGTATATTTCGTTAGTACGTGAGGCGTCCGCTCATTGCGGAGTTCGGTCACGGAATGCCGCCGCTGTGAATACTGTACAGTGCTGCTGATGTGTACAGTGATGTCGCTGTGGACTGTACCGTTGCCGTGTACAGTGACGACCCTGTAGACTTTATCGTTGCTGTGGACTGTACTGTCGCTATATAGCATGTCTCTGCTGTGTACAGTACCGTCGCTGTATACTATGACGCTGCCGAGTCCAGTGACGACGCTGTAGACTTTATCGTTGCTGTGGACTGTACTGTCGCTGTATGCCATGCCGCTGCTATGTACGACGACGCTGTAGACCTTAGCGTTGCTATGGACTGTACCGTTGCTGCGTACTGTGCCGCTGCTGTGGACTGCACCGTCGCTGTATACCATAGCCGCTTCTGTGTACGACCACGTTGTAGATTTTATCGTTGCTATGGACTGTACCTTTGCTGCGTACTGTGCC
>DWLS01003940.1:0-14802 GCA_018246255.1 Pachliopta kotzebuea | reverse complement strand
CTGATAGGCGAGACTGGAAGAGAAGAACATGTTTTGCTGATCCTACAAAAGTGGGACCAGGGCAGGAGAAAGAAGAGAGTAATGTTTACACAGTACTGTTAGGCGATCGAAATAATAAGTATTTATTACTATGTACAAAATATATTAAAATAAGTAATAAAGTCGAAAGCTGTATATTTTTGTGTTCGCTGTTAATATTTAATAATTAATAATGGCACAACTCACTAACCAAAACGAAATATGATAAAAACCGTGTAAAGCGAGCACCGGCCGCGCCCGGCCAGCTCATAACTGTACCACGTTACTCATTATTCCATAACTCAACCGCCTTAAAGTCCACTTTTGTTCTGTTTTTTGACACCATTTCTTTCTCTTTTACACGCATAGAGCCATCGCGTAAACACAAAAGGGTTGCCAAGCCATCAAATGACAGATAAATAATTATAAACAAACATTACATTACGTAGCTACTGTTACTCATACTGAGTCTTCTACTCTTGCCTTGTAACATGACGGTTTGATTCTGAGGGCATTTATTGTTCACTTTTATTGGTGGTTGAGTTTTATCGAACCCACAGACCTTCCACCTTCATACTATATATGTCTCCTTACCTGCTAAAGTCCATCATAATAGTAATCTCGTCGCCTTGAGCCTTATGGAACTGTTCATTAGCAATTGCAATTTCGGTCCACTCCTTTACTTTTCTCAGACAGGAAATTCATTGCATTATTTTGGTTTTAACTTAATCATGATTTTAAGAAGCTAATGATAACTATATATTCTCTGATGATGATAGCGATGACTCATCTAACGCTGGTCACGAGGAGCATGAAGCCTATTAACCTAAACCTAACCTAGTATTGGTACTGCTCCTGGAAATGTAGCTAATTTTGGGTTAATGCGCTTTACCATCATGGATCACATCTTCAGTTAACACCAGGTGGGATCGTGGTCAAGCATTAACCTGTATCTATATAAAAAAAAATATCCGGCGGTGGATTTTTCTTAACACGCTGATGATAACTGGCAAATCGAAAAACCGGTCTACAACCTTACGCCTTCTGATGACCTTCAACAAAATTCTAGTCACATACATATTATAATGTTATTTATTTATCTCACTAAATTATGCAAATGACCTCTCCAATATATTTTTGATTATACTTTCAACCCTGGCACAACAATCGGCGTCTATTTACAAAACATTTAGCGCGGCGTTGCCGTACTCTGCGCCGGCGCAGGTGACGTCACACACTCTCCCTCCTTATCTACACGTCCCTTTCTAAACAAGCCGTACGCCTGTTACACCGGCCATATTAATATGACAATCCAAGACGCATGTTTAAATACAATAACTCTCTCACATGTGCCGTAAACTTACTACACGTAAGTAAATATTACCAAAATCAAATAGTTCAATAAATACTTATAAACATAAAATTAATATTAACTTCTATTATATTTAAAACAGTAACTATTATATTTTTTTAAATTCAACGAAGTAATGAGAGAAAGAGGACGATGACCTGATAGTTATTGAAGTTCTTAGGACGATGCACACTACATCAAATTACTTCCATTGCAATGAGGAGCAAGAGGCTTATTACCATAGTAATTTCATTAGCTACAGCATCCTTCAAAACGAAACATTTACATTTAAGGTCTACAGTGTTAAGTACATACTTTAAATCGAAACATTAACATTTGTAGTCTGTAGTGTTACATACAACGACCTTCAGACAAACCATCTGTAAACTCAATCGGCGATATTATAAATGTTATTTTTAGTTTTATTTACTTCACTTACATCTCTGCTTTCATTTAATCTATTATTTAACTTTAATACTTTTAATCTAATTCTTTTAGTACACTATTTGTGACCTATATATAAAATCTTACTTTATCTAAAGCCGTACGTAAATACTTTAGTTGAACTATTATCACTTGAAGAAATATTCAATTTCATATTCATCTTAATATTGGAAACTGCAGAATAATTAGTACATATCTTTAGAGTTTATTATAAATATTGTTTTTGTTATATACAATAGTTCCTACATCATAAATTATTTCTCAAAAATCTTGAGGAGTATGAAGATTATTTTTGAAACTCTTGTCCTAGAGTGGGTAAATGAAAATATTACTGTGTATCAATTTGAAAAGCGCTGTAACTACTTAATTTATAGGAAACACCTGAATGTTGTTACTACGACAAAAAGAGAGAGAGTGAGAGTTAAAAAAGTATTAGATAGTTTTGTGTAATTATATAATCAGCCTATCAATATCTTCCTAAACATGGGACCTTTCAAAGATATTTACTATACTCGCCATATTCAACATATGGCGAGTGCAGTTTTGTTTATAGTAAAAGTAGTTGTTTTTGACTCTAAGCATTTTCCTTTTTAGTCGCCTTTTACAGCACAACAAGAGCATGATAATTCAAAGTATATCCTAAATAACCTTCTGAACGGAGGTCTCTACCTTAACAATTTCGAATGCTACAGGCTTTTGCGATCCTTCGGTTTGATTGCTAAACAACGCTGTATTATTACCTGATATTAGAAAATCAATTACCAAAATAAAGTGTCAAAGCATTGTAAGTTAACTGTTATTGCATAACATAACACGTTAGACATGTTATTTATCTATGTAACGAACCTTACACCAGATGACGCACAATGTTTGGATATCAATGGAGGATGTTTTAGAAATATCGAAGCGAATTATTAGCAGTTGTCACTGTAACCAAATGTTATTTAATAAACACTGCCGCTATTGTTACCGGACGATAACATAACAATAGAATGTGCTAGAAAATTAATTTTTAAATAACCTTATACAAATTATAATTAGCATTCGGAACCTATAAGGTTGCAAGGGGAAGTCTTGTAAAGTGTTTTGTCCTTTACATTATTACAGATGCAATTCTACTATCAAGTACTACAACTAATATCAGATATCTTACTAGTAATTTAGTTTCAAAAGACCTTTATTATGTGTTCTTTTAATCATTAATTAGATCAAGTCTTATCAAGATCTAACTGATGAAATAGATGATGATACAACTCTATCTAAAAAGGGTATTTAAATATAAATACCTAAAAATTATACAATATTTATCATTTAAACTAATTTATATACAGTTGTATTGCATGTGTAGTTATTGTATATTTCAAATTGTACAACTGAGCTGAAGGTGGATATCCAACGGGAAATCGATACGTCCCGCCGGGAAGTTCGCGAAACTTAAACATTACCCAGAGCACCCCGGCAGGCAGGGTGCAGTTTTGTTATATCGGGCTGGTCTCCATCAATACATAAACGACATTTAAACTACATTTAATAGATTCATCATCGATTTTTTTTAATTAAACCTCTTGTTTATGAACCACAGGGAATGTATCACCTGTCGCTAAAGGATCTTAAACTCATAATTCATCATCATTTTAATTATAGTTATTATAAAAAGTTTTCTAGTATTAATTATAACTTGGAATTTAATAAGACAATTGCTTAATCATTATGCCACAGAGATAATGCAGTTTTTTTTTAAATATTTCATAACGTATGAATGATACAAAGTTTCTAATACATACTCATATAGTATATAATTATACTGCACAACAGTCATCGGTTGTGTTGATGTTACAATGACCATGGTATAAATATAGAATCCTTACTCTTTTATCGCATTAAATTTAATATTAATCTATATACATATATTTATTTATCTTATAGTATTAGTGAATACTTTATCTAGTTAAATAATGTAGACTAGATCTCACACTCATTCCTACTGTTAATTCAAAAGATCTCGTTAGACTATTGGTTTTTTGGTCACTAATACATAAGTTTAACAATAAAAAAATAATCAGCAAATAATTAGATTAGTAAGGTAGGTTCTTTCTTAAAAAATATAGATATAGATCTTTAAAAAAATTATTAGTTTTCTTACCATAATAGCGAATAGTCTGTTTTTAAAAATCTCAATCAAATAATCTCCTTAGTCGCAGTACGGACGCAATCGATTAAACTATACAATAGCTTTAAACCAGGAAGGTTAAGAGGTCCAATCATACAACAATACTTCGTCGACCTTGTTTGTTATTTAACTTTCTGATGCGGTAACCTGGAGTAGGTATAAAAACGATATCAGGAGATCTTCAAAATAATTCATTTAGAAGTTCAAACACAATATCATTAAACCGCTTGTAAAGAAGAGATGACGGTTGACGAGCAAAAGATTTAATAAATCTCTTGATATAAGAAAAGAAAAATATTGAAGATATTGATCTTTTCTCCCTTTAGAGAACAGAATTTCTACCTTTTCAAATAATACATACGTTATATTTAAAGTATTCAAATAAAAGTAATATGTAACTTTTGAATATAGGTCATAGGTAAAGACAGCACTTGTCCTGTAATTGCACTATTTTAGTCGACTTTTACAAAAAATATACAGTAAAGAGGCAGTATATATACTCTCATATAGCTTTAGAAGTAAATTATTTGTTTCTTTGTAAGACATATTATTTATTCAGTGTAGGAAAGTTGCAATACCATCACAATCATATCATTTGATTTAATAGGAGTGTAACGGTTAAAATTTGCTTTGTCCGGTAATATAACGGTATAAATCGTTGGCTCGTGAATAGTCCAGTTATTTTCCCACTATTGGGACTCGGTATTTTCTCTCATTGAGTGTTAAGATTATTTATCCATCGCGTTTTTCTACTGCGGTTTGTACATGAAGGACACATTGAGGAGTGAATCTGTTTCTATGCACAATGGGAATCGAACTTGCGTTTGTCCGGGATATGTAGCGACGACTAACACACTGAACTATGATATGGCTTTTTGATAGCTTTTTACAAATTATTACCACGAAGAAGTGATTCATCGCGTATTGAAATATAAACAGCATCGCCGGTTGCGAACGAGGCGCACTATCAAACCATGCACTGCTTGCTGTGAGTCATATCCAATATTACTTTTTGTAATCATTCTCCAATTATTATTTCTATATCTATACTATTATAAAATTTCTTTTTTTTTTCTATTTACACCGGTTTGTATTTTCTTTCTTTTATCCTCTTCACATCCTGAATGGTTGACTTGAAGAGAATGCCTTGAGGCGTTATGTCCGCCTTTTTCTTTACTGTATCTCTCTTATATATATTTTATCACTCTCTTGTTTTGTTTGTGCAGAATCAATAAATAATTACGAAACTAACAGTTATGGTATATATAATTAAATTATACATCAATTAACCCAATGATTAAATACTTCAATTATCTCTCCATTACTAAACAGTTGGGCCAAAACCCAAAATATTCCTTAATTAGTAAATCATTTAAAAAAAATTACAACTGTCATATAAATCTTATAATCTATCAATCTAAAATAATATTCTTATGAGTTATTGTATAATTTACATTAGATTATAAATTTTTTTAAGCAAGGTCATTGATATAGTTTTCCTGTTTACACAATGTATTAGAACGTTTACGTTAAAAGTAATTCATTTAGTTTGTTATTTCAGGTTTTTTAATCGAGGTTATAACACTTAGGTATAATAAAGAATAAAACACTTGAGTTAAATATTACGTAATACTTTCAAAAATTTTTTTACAGAGTAAAATACGCGTATGGTAATATTTATATAAGCTCTTATATGACGAGAAGACTGTGGTATAATATTTTATTAATATACCTTCAAAATTTTCTGGGCGATTCAGTTAGTAGTAATTAGTATATTACGATGATCATCATGATGTGTCTCCACTTCATTTTAAACTCTGGTAGCCAGATGAACAGAACAACATAGGGTTTTTAAGCTCCTTCGTTATGGTGATGATGTATAGGTTTTTACTTATCAGTAAACCACAGTTAAAATTTCCTGATTTAAAATTGAGTTTTCTTTACCTGGACATTATTACATCTGTTGAAACTTGATATAGAAGGTTCATTACTTGAATGCTTAGTACTAATGATAAGAAAATATTTAACTATTTACATTTCTGTATTCGTACTCCCCGTACAAAAAAGGTACGTTATTAACGAATACCGCTTATAAAATTTTTTTTGTAATCGTCCAATTGTTGGTCTGTTCGTATGTTCGCAAAGTATTAAATTACTTTAGTACTAAAACTGGGTTCTTGTGTTCGTACCCCGCGCCGCTCCCGCTTAGCGCCGGAATAAATGTACGGGCCAACGTGGCTCAACACGTGTTTCACTCCGTGCCCTCGTGTACGTATTCAATCAGCAACATACGTAAAAAGGCGTGTGTGCTAACGCGATCACGTGTGAGTGTGTTACAAACGAGTATGTACGAGCAAAAGAATGAAATTTCTTCTAAATCTGATAGCAAAACGCTTCGTAACTTAAATATGTGGACTATACGAAATGTATATGAAAGAGTTGATATATGCAACCCCTTTTGAGCTTGGATCAGATTCAATGAAAATGTAAGAAGTTAACGCTCATTTTAATCTTCATCAGCCAGTAGACATCAACTATTGGATATAGGCTTTACCCAATCGTAGCGGGATTAAACTTGTCTCTCACTTTTGCCCAAAGCGTGATGGTGAGGAGCCAAAGCCTCTTGTGTTGATTAGGAGGTGAGGTTGACGGTCTCGTGTGGTATTGTGTTGGAAGACCTTCTACATTTGAATCAGAGATCTCTTTTATATATATAACTTTTTTGAACCTAATACGGATGATTTAACTGAATACCCTAACTTTCATTAAATAGGTTAATGCTTAACTACGATCTCAACTAGTGTTAAGTGGTGATGCAGTAATAAAACGCATCAACCTAGTAAGCCTTTTCACTCTTTGCCTTAAGTCTTTTCGTATTTAGACTTGAACACCGATACTGTCAAGTTGTTCCACTCCTTTGCTGTTCTTATCAAGAACGAAGATGTAAACCTCATTGTTCGCAAACTTGGTATGTTCGGTGACTTCAGTGGTCTGGTGGTGGAAGTTAGTACAACAATATAAAGTCCAATAAAGACAGAGTCACTTATGTAACATGTTACATCTGCAGCTGCAGTAGATAAAGTTTATTTGTAGTACAGCACACTACTGGAATACTTATCATACTTATTAGCTTCATTCACAAACTGCACTTTGTCAGTTTGATGGATAGCTTTGACGCTGTCCTTTTGAAAAGAGGCCGTATCCCAGTAGTGGGAATAATAAGTGGGTTATTTTATCCACAAGCCGAGTCGACAAGGGCACTATGTCGTGGCTCTTTAATTGAGACAATTTGTATTATTTCAGCTCGCGTTCGTTGCTGCGGAAATTCGCAATTTGCTTAACTCGTAACTCTATTTCTACATTACTATTTTGTCCAAATTTAGTATTTTCTCGACACTCTAAGCCCAAGTTTTGAAAGGTTCTTACGATCTATTTGCACGTCTAAGATTAGAAAGTACATGTGTAATAAGAAAGCTGTACGCGGAAACTATTTCATTATAAATTGACTCTTTTTCCATTGTTTTGTCTAAGTAATATCAATTACTATAATGAAGCAATATTTCTATTTCTTTTAAAGAAAATCTAGAAATATCGCTTATTATTCCTGTGGTAATGATGGCATGACCAAGCACAGTAATTGAATAAACTTTTCTATTAATCAATGATAAAACTTTCGTTATTACTCTCTCGCTCGTATTCACCGAATTATTTTGTTAAAGATACTTTATCATACATTGGTCTTTTGTAGAATAAAGTATTTCTATAATATTTTATTCATCGAGCATCATAAACCTGAAAATAGCGTAAAATCTCGTTTAATTCCAGCACAAAACGATCGCTGCCAAACAAAATACGCGAATATTGTAAACGTCGTGTTTAAAATACGACAGTGCTGTAGAATAACAATGAGTTTTACGCGCTTCGGTATCAAATTTGTCGATGAAATATTAACTAATTTAATTTAAAACATACAATATTGAATAACTTAAACCATATTAATTTCTTTAGTTTACACGACAACCGGCAAAAAGTTAACTTACCATTATAGTTTGCAAAAGCTTTTTGTGTTTCTTTTAACCATAAACGAAAACCTTATTAGAATCGCTTCAATAGTTATACCACAATACACAAGCAGGTATACTTTTTTATAATATATCTATATTATTCTAATAAAAAGAATATAAAGGAGCATAAACATTTTATTCAAAAGTCCAGACATAGCTTTTTTATATTTCCTTTTATATTAATTTTTAATTTCGTATTACATATGAATATATCACTACTTGAGGAAAGACACGTGCAATACTTTTGCCTGGTAGTGAATGTATTTAAACAGAGATACAATATTGATTTAAAAATAAATGTTTGGTGATAAATATGAAAATAAATAAATTAATAGGATATTGTAATATTAATATCGCCTGTCATAATGAAAAGAGGAAAAAGCATAATAATTTTCGAAGCTAAACAAAAGCGTACTGAGGCGATAAATTTTCACGCGGAGCCAATGTTCCCTTCCAATTTGTATGGTCCGTGCTGGAGCTGCAATAATATTACTGTAACGATCTCCATTTATCGGTTATATTCACAATTTACACGAAAAAATAATTGCAAATTAATTCATCATCATCATCAATAGCCGATAGACGTCCTATTGGACATGGTCCTCTCAAAATAATGAGAGTTTTGAGCCATCTCCCACCACACTCGCTCAATGCGGATTGGAGAGAAGAAAGAGAAACGTTGTGAGGTTGGCTTGGGCCTTGTGAACTGTTGTGTGGGACCCCTCACACACCACAAACTTATTTACATGTCCTTTATTACATATTAACTGCCCTCTTAATGTTCCCACAACTGGAACACGGCGGCTACCCAGCAGGCTGGTCAGGTACAAGTTGATTGCCATCCCATCTACAAAAAAGCTATTCGATGCGACGATACGAGCAAAGCGTTCACTTAATAGTAAGTGATACGCTTGCTCATAGCAACGTCGCTCTGGTTAAAATGGTACATACAAAAAACTCCAAACCAAATTTGTCACTCGTCAATCTGACTCGTAAGGTATTAAGTCTTTTTACCTTAATCATTTCAATAACATACATCACTTTTCAAACCGGAACACAGTAATGTTAGCATATTACTATTTGGCAGTAAAGGAGCTGCGGTGGTACCTACCTATACCGTCTCCGGCTATAAAGACCTACCACCAATATAATCATAACTAGCATTACTAGTATAACATTTCTGTACATCCAATATCCCTTGTCTCTTTTATTACATTGTCTTTCTACTTCTTCAAGCTTATCTACCATAGCCCAAGTTATGCTTTAGGTAAGTTCTACAGTGAAAAATGTATTAGTTGTTAATTTTATCGTGTCCTATTTAAAGAGGCCGCGGTATGGTGGGCGATTAATTATTTTAGACGGCAACCCATCGCACGGTGGCCGATAGCCTTATCTATATGGGTCGCGCCGTACCTACGACTAGCCTTAATCACTCGACTGTGTTCACCTAAAAACAAGATTATTTTTATCTGATTTCACATTTCTCTGGTACACTTAGTCGATATGTTCTCATTTGTCAATAAAAATTTAACAAGTCTTCAAATATGTGTCAAATTTATGTTCAAGTTCCAATAGATTACTGAAAAGTAGTGATGGTTAAATGTACAAATATATTTCACTTGGAGGTGCATGTTCTATTGTTATGAAACTTGAGATTCCGGTACAAAATATAAAGAAATCGACTACTGAGAATCGGATATCTAACAGATATCATGAACACGTAATATTTGTTAAAACGCAATTCCCAGTATGGTAGATAAATTTCATTGACTTTCTTCTAGTCCCAGTAGTAGTAACTTTAAAAATAACATTAGTGGAATGTCTATTTTACTTGTACCAAATCACTGTTGGAATATTTTCTGCCGTTGTAATGCATTATGCAAACTTTACTAACGAAAGCAGTAACAAACATCTTATGTATCAATAAGATGTTAAATCTCAAGCCTAGGTTAGAAATCATTTTACTTACCATTAGGTAACTGTTAACGTATAAAAAATCAGTTTTATACGTCTCGAAGATAAAACGTATGATTATCAGCCGATAGACGTCCAATACTAGGTTTAGGTCTTCTCCAATTATGGAGAGATTTGGGCAATCTCATCTTATACGAAGAGAAAAACGTCCCTCCGTCTTGGTTACCTATTTCAGTATTATTATAACAGTAAATTCCAAGGTACGAGTTCAAATAATAATATTTCGAAATTATACAAACGTGACTATGGAATGTGAACTTAGTTTTTCTAATAGTTTACAATAATAAAAATTTTCCATATAGGTATAGTTAGGCAGAAACCTATCCAACAATAGTCGTATTCATATCATGTTTCGATTATCCGATACCGGATGATATTTATAACCTTCAATTTAAAATATAAGGACAACTGTAACAAAAATCATAAAAATGTAAAAGATATAAAGGTAAATAGCAGGTTTAGTCTGAAAGGCGACGCATGAAAGGGAGATAGTAGGAAAAGATAAAAGAAAGTGAAGAAAAAAGTAAATATAACAAAAAAGAATCAAGGCCCATAACCACATCTCGAAGGTGAACGCTTTAATGAAAAACTTTTCCACTATTTAATCTGGATATAGTGACACTAGTCTTTGTACGTCTTATGAAGAATCACCAGTCTTCCGCATATTTATTGAATATTGCAAGAGAATGACAGGAGAAGATATTTAAAAAAATAAGTCCTTAAATTTTATAACAGGCAAGAAAGAAGTGTAAACTATAGAAAGAAAGACTAAAATGTATTAGGAAAAATAACAGGATAAAAATGCGGCAAATATGGTAAGTCGATATATGAAAGAAAAATACAACAAACGTATAAAGAAAAAGTAGTGAAAGATAATGAGAAGTATGAATGTGAGAAGGTAAAGACAAACAAAAGGATAAAAAAGAAAAGAATTAAAATAAAAGACCCTTACATTATACGAACGAGGAATGTATTAAAAAAAAAATCACCAATCTCAAAACGAAGAAGATGGGCCTCTCCATCAGGTTAACGTTTCGACTCGTTACTACTTAAGTATGTTCAAACTTTCGCCTTGTGTTAAAAATCAAGACCCAACTTTAGAAATACGTAACTTATATTTCTAGAGCTTTTATTCAGTGTGTATTTTTTTTTAATTTTTAAACTTAAATAGCTCAGTGAATTACGATGTTTGCAATAATAAATAACTGTCATGAACGAAACGTGGCATTAAGACGGGAAACATTGCCCGCGCCGTTATAATTTTAACGTAAAACAAAAATATGAGCGATTTTGATTTATAGCTTTCACATGAATAATCTGGCAATTTCCGAAATAAAAAATCATAGAGTGAAATGAAACAAGTCTCGTTTATAATTTACTTGTAGGTATATATGTATTGATATTTAAAACATATAACAATTGCTTACTAATCTCATCATTTAACTTTTCGCTACAACCTGGGTTGACTTTTGTAAATTGTTGACCTGAGCAAAAGATGTCATTTGGACAGAAAGTCCGTTGAAAATGTAGCACTTAAATAAAATAAAGAAATCTTTATATTCCCTCTACTAAGTCTTGGAACTTCTTCTGAGTAGCACTTGACTAAAATAATAGTCAGATTCTATAATACTATTCATGAAAGACTTTCTAGTCCCAGAAATGGGTACAAACAAATGAAATAGGACTAGGCTTCAGTAGTATGAATTGAAGAAATGAAAACTTTTTTTATATTCAACACCTAAACTTAAATTTGAGAAAAAAAATTATGATGATGATGAAATTTTTTTTTAATCGAACTAGGCTAGGAGACGAATTCCTTCACCTGGTGGTAACTGATACGCTTGTCTATAACAACGTGATGCTAGTTAAGATGGTATACATAACACCACATTGCGCTCGTCACCTTGAGACATAAGTTGCAAACTCCTATCACCCTTCGAACCGGAACACAGTAATGGTTGCTTAGTGTAATCTGTCAGCAGAAATAAGAGTTGTGGTGGAACCTACCTAGACGGTCTGCGGCGTCCAGACCATCAATGATGATGATGATACATTTATTTTAGTAATTTTATATTCTATAAATTGTCATTGATAAACTAATTTATATAGCCATTGGACTTCAAATATTAACCATAAGAAACAAAACCTTCATCATAGCAATTATTATTGTATAGGTTTGCTCATTGCTTTAGTATTTCTTTTCTTAGCTCAGCTTAGCTTTTCTTGGCTTTTGCAGTATTTTCTGTCTTAAAATTTTGTGAAATGTAACAAACTTTACAATTAACCTTTATTATGTAAGATTGAAATATAAACTTTAATAAACAATTCAGACTAACAACGTAAATCAAAATGATTTATATCGACCACATATCATAAGCGAAAACCAAACAATGGCGGGCCTGCAGCGGAATTAATTCGTAAGTCACACAAATTGACGATTTATACGTTTTGATTTTGAGCCAGAAAGATCAAAGATTTGCTGACCTTGCTTAGAGTGCGACGGCATTATAAACAATACACGATTATACGGATTGAGATTTTTATGTTTATCTATTAAAAATCAGCCTTGAAACCTGCGACTGTTTTAATTAAATTCGTGTAGAAGATTATTCATATATTTTTATTAATTATTATTATCTATCTTCGTCTTAGAGATTGGTTATAGTATATCTAATGCCACTATACATTTAACATATCTGAATAAGCTATGCTCTTTATATAAACTTTACCATCATAAGCTTACCAAGCACAATAACATTAAAAAATTATGATGATGATCATGAAATCTATCCCGTCCCTACTATCGTCTTTTCGAATCTACCAAAGTAAGGCAAAATTAAACAACTTCTTCTCTCTTATTAGTACGGACGCTTAGGTGTGTCATTATCATTAATTTACGTTCCTCTATTAATATAACAAATATTAACTTTATATTCTTAGGTAATTTTTCTTTGAAACCTGTACTTTAAAACAACCCCGGTGACCGTGACGCTACTTACCACCTTGAGCTACGCGTGAAGTATTTACTAGAAATACTCGCAAAAGTTTACGTTAGACCATCTAAAATAAACTGACGCTGTGACGTCAAACTAGATAACATTTGATAAATACAAAGATGTATTATTTTCAATGACAACTACCGTCGATTTAACCACCCAAGAGATATCATTGAAAATAATACTATTTATTTAAATTGATAAAATATCTAACCAAACCTAACGTCTATTTCGCCACAATAGAACTACGTTTGGATTCCTAACAGACTTATTGAATAAATCTGAAATATTCAAAGAAAGTGTAACTATTACCAAGAAAATTCATTATGTGCAGTGATGTAGTAAGATTATTAGTACAAGTTGAACAATCGTTGCATTTACTTATCACAAAAGCAAACAGTGGAATTAAGCTGTTTGTGAGCCATTATTACTCGGGCCGGTCATTTGTTCCGCCACTAATATTTACCAACATTGTACCCGTTTCGTAATAACTCGACACGAAACTATCAAGGAAATCATTAATTACGTTTTCTGTCGACAAAATTTACTATCATTAAAGTATATCATGACAAAACTATAATTTGTTAACATTGCCTCTTTGCACCAAGATCAGTTAATAAAATGAAACTATTGGTTTAATTTCAGCGCCATCTGGGTTTTTGTGATTGTACTATTTCCTCTCAAACTTCTCACACAACATATAAATTTAAGTGACAATATAATTAAGCTCGCTTCGTATAATATACTAAATAAATAGATTTTTTGCTTTTTTCGACTTAAAATAATTTGGCTCTCATAATTTATTGACATTTGGTATAAAAATGCTATATATCTAGCAATATAAAGTACGGAGTTGGTGGAAAGGCGGATTCAAAAAACCCTATCACCAAACCAAACTCTACATGGTCCCTGAATAAATAAGACCGCGTTTGTTATACTACTGTGCCAAGGAGGCAGATAAAATGTCAGACTTTTTACAAAAAATGTCAGACTTTTCGTAAAAGCACTGATTTAATATTCATAAACATATTAATTGGCAAGTCACTCATAAATTCTATGTATTATCTTAGAACAATAAAAAATTAAATGCAGGAGCGGTTGCTCGAAGTTGGACAAAGGCGGTGTGTACACAACGGCCAAGTTAGAGACATCACAATGGGCCTTTTGTTTACGGTTAATGGACGACCTTTGTAAAGGCCTGAATTTTGACTTATTGTTTTAAGAGAACCGCGTGGGATGAGAGTGCGTACGCTCAGATATTTTCAAAGAATATATTAACTTGTTGCATTGGTAAGAGCAAGGCCGAAATCCTTACATTGGCGAAGACCTTAAATAAACTATAAATAAGACTTGCAAAAGATGTAATTCAGTTTACTGATTTACTTCGCCTTCAAACTGAAAATTTGAACTCTAATAGTATCATAAGAGTATAGTATAAATAATTACTTTTAAAACCATTCATAATCATCATCAACTTCGCCAATTGTTATGGTAATTATTAAAGCCATTACTGTCATTTTATTTATTATTCCTATGAAAAAATCATATTATTAGAAAAGTTTTGGCTTTATATTTATAATCTACTATTGTTTAACTAATTTCATTGACTTTACTTTTTGATTTTGACTTGACTTTACGATTTGACTTTAGTGTAACATTTATTTGTTTTACTATATTTACCTAATCATTATTACAATTACATATATGTTGTCGCCCGTGAGCCACAGTAGTGACAACACGTTCGATCGAGCTCCAGCCAGCTCTCGTTCGCTGTCCGCCCGCTGT
>DWLS01003939.1:0-14803 GCA_018246255.1 Pachliopta kotzebuea | reverse complement strand
TATAGTTAAGATTTAAATATAAGGCTTGCTTGTTCTTATATAAATAATATATTTAAATATTATCTAACCCATATTACTTGTCATCAAACATGAAACAGAACTGGCAATGTTAGATAATCAATGACAAACTTTCTAAAATGTAATACAAAATAGATCTGTTGCATATATTAAGATGAAAATGAATATTAATTAATGTTTTAAACAAATAGTAACAATTGAGCTTAGTTAATAGAATTGCATTAATTAACTTTAGAAATACAGAATAAGAGTTTATATTTAATTGTAAAAATGGTAATTTATTAGTAATAATAAAAGTAAAAATAACAATGTGTTTTTTTAAATAACAGGATTCAGCAAAATATTTATAGTAAATATATTAACAAGCAAAGTTATTGCAACGCTTATTCTAACTAACCTTTAGTTAACGTATACTTTTGTAGAGTAGGCAATAGATAGGATATCACTTTGATCATACCACGTTCGTTAAAAAGTTATGGGAATTTGATAACGTATACTCACAGCTTACACTTTGACGTGATGGGTTTTTGTTGAAAACCATCCATTCCTTTATAAAAACCATGGAAACTTCAAGAAGAATGGCAAGTCCTAAGTCCTGAGACGTGTTAAAACGTTCACAATACAGCACCTTCAAAAATCTCACGGAAACACTTTCTACAATATTTTCACTGACAGTATCGAAGATCTAATACACAAAATAAAACAAGTTTTAATAGAAAGATGAGTGTATGGGAAAACAACTAGTGTTTTTTTTACAAATTGTTGACAGATGTGATAACTTATGTCAGTTATGTCACTGTCAAATGTATCGTCCTGTGTCATAACAAATCCGTTCAAAAACAAAAAGTTTATGTAATGTCTAACACGTAACTAGCAGTATTCTTTAAAGGAAAATCATTGAGCATAAAAAATATGGATGAATATAGTATTATCGCCATTATAAACAGTCGATAGACGTTTCAAGTTAGACACAAGTTTTATCGAAAAATCTCTACGAACCATCAATCTACCTTAGCCAGCGTTGTGAATAAATGGCCTTGACCTTCGCCTTGTGAAAGAAAACGTTATCTTCTAAGAATAGGAACTCATTATCAACCTTTAGACGTCCACTGCAGGAAATAAGCTTCCTCCAACGATGGAAGGAGTGGGGCCATCTTCCACTACACTTTTTTTTTTCATGCAGGGGAATCCTTTTACGGACCAATCACCGGTACCCTGGGTGGGCCCGGAGAGATGGGTGGGATTCGACCTGGGCGGCCCCTACCCACTAAACCTACCGAGAAAGCCATCAGCCGTTTTAAATGAGATGCTCTGGATCTGTCAGCGACAGGGCACGCCAACGACCGGTCGGTTCCGGCAAAGATCGGACTTATCCCTCTAAAAAGGGACTTCGCCGGCTATTAGAGAAGTCCCGACGACGCCGAAGCGTTAGCGGGGCCAGGTGCCCAACCTGGCCCGCTTCGGGTTATAGGGGCTGCAGTTGGAGGCGTTGGTACCATCTCCCACTACACTGATCTAATATAATTTATTGATTAGGAAGGTGCACAAAGAGCAGGTGAGTTTGGCTTGGGTCCTGAGTTGTTGTGAGGGATCCCTTGCACAACCAATTGCATTATAAACACTTAGGGGTCTGTTTATATTGTTACATTATAGCTTTACCTAGAAGTCAGCGAAGAATTTTTCAGAATTTTTTTTTGAAAATTTCAGAAAGTGAGTTGTGAAATGCATGTCAGTAGAGGATAATTTCAATAAAAGGGTTCATTTCCTGTGAGTGTTACAAGCGAGTGAAGGATGCTTGTAACATATATATATATATCTTCTTGGGAACGCCTGTTACAGTATCGACATCAGTCATAGAACTAGATGACAGGTTGATAAATAAAACCCACAATAATGTTATTATGATTTAATGCATAATTTTGGCATTTTTTACTCACTTTAAACGATATTTAGTTTTAGTTTCCATGTACGTTCCTCAACTTAATCGATTAAAACAAATAAGCTTATAAGTTGTACAATGTTCTTATAAATTATCAAAAAATATTAAAAAAAAGTAAAAATATATAGAAATCAGCCGTAAGAACTATTTTAAAACAGAACACCATTCTATTAGGCCAAGCTTTTCCTGACAAAGATAAAAGGTAGGGGATGATGTTTTTAAGAATAACATATTATGACAATGCAAGAGTACAGCAACAAAGAGGTCCCGGGATGCATGAATTTATTCATTTTTGGTCTTACATAAATTGCACACTTCAGGTTGATCAATAGTTTAATATAGTTATTGATTGATTAACAGTCAACATTTATTACATCAGTGTTATTTATGACAGAACTGGCATAGTAATTTTCCCGGTACCTTCTTTACCTATTTCATTAATATATTTAAATTTCGTCTATCATCAAACCTTCCGCCGTCGCACGTATATACAATTTCACTTTACAAATAGCCTCAAATTGAACACTTGATTTCCGATTTACATTTGCTTAAATATTGTATTTATATTTTATACTTTAATTAAATTAAAGTTGATGTTTGGTGGATCCAAGGTTAAGTAGAGTCATTTCTTACAATTGCTCGCTTTACACTGGAGATGTATTAAAATTTATCATGCCTTGATGTTACATTCCTTGTGTTTATTTCTTTCATTGAGGAAAAGCATGATAATTTCTTTAGGGCCATATACTCCTTTCACTTACAACTAACTTATTCATGGACCTAAAAATGAGAAGCA
Source organism: Pachliopta kotzebuea (assembly GCA_018246255.1). Lineage (NCBI taxonomy): Eukaryota > Metazoa > Arthropoda > Insecta > Lepidoptera > Papilionidae > Pachliopta > Pachliopta kotzebuea. The sequence goes on along the minus strand of DWLS01003939.1, from coordinate 12,050 downwards.
TTGTAACAACAAACAATTCATAAATTCTAAATAGAATTCTGTAAATATAAAACAATTTATTTGTTTTAAATTGACAGTCTTTGGACGTATTGATTAATTCGGGGATGATCAGTTTTTAGTTCACAGGAGCAATACTTTATAAATTTTTGGTAGATATTTATAACTGACACTATTGTTTTTAACAACTATTTCCCCTAATGAGCAGAAAATATACATATATATATAACATTTTTCTAGAGATTTTCAGCACAACCAATTTTTAATATTTCTTTATACATTTAAAACACTATTTATTTACAAGATTTTCTTCAAATCATTTCTAAGTCCATGTTTATCATTCAATAACCTTACTAGTATTGGCCTTTGTATACCTGTTTCCATTTAAGTTTAGTCAATTCCATCCTAATTCCAGTCTAACAAAATCCTAAGGAATAGACTCTGAAGATTTAATAATTTAATTGAGTATTTATACTATTTATTTCTTTTAAACTCTGTAATGTAGTAATTTTTGTTCTGTAACATGTAATATTCTCGATCAACCTTAGTGCCTCTGTTAACGAATCAATAGTAAATTTTAACATTGAATAAATACTTTGTTAACAATATTTTCATCATATACAGACTAATTCACTGTTTAGTTAATTATGAAAGGCCGGTTCGAGTTTAACGTTAATTACTAAAACTAGGTTTTTGTAGATTACAATAGAAAAATTCATTAAAACAAATACATTTTCAAAACAATAAATACGAGAATATTGAAAGTTGTATATTATTCGATTATTGATAACAGATATTTAAAAAAAGTCCTAATTTTTGCGAAGCCTAGCCGTGGACAAATTTTATTAAGAAACTATCATTTCAGTAAAGTAAAACAAAAATACCAACCATATTTGTGACCATGATTATTACAGATAAAGAACCATAATGTGATATGATTAAAACGGTTTTCTGACTAGGTTAATGGTAAAGAATACAAACATTATCAAAGAAAAATTAAAAAGTTAAATAATAAAAAAAAAATGATGCAAAAAGTCCACGCCTAGAAATAAACAACGAAGAGAACCATTTTAATGTTGCTTACAAACTAAACACTTAAAATGTTATAAAAGGGTAATATTCATAATATTATGCTATAATATGGCTTCGGTGGATCGATCCTGATGGGATCCCATGGCTTTATTAACTTTTGGTAAGTTGTTTTTGAAAATTTCATATTGATATAATAAAAAACGATAATAATATAAAAAGTAAAATCTAATCGTTCCTGCAACAAATGAGAGGTGGAAAAGTTTATATATATATGAAATATCAATAACCAAATTGTACAAATAATCGTTGCGACAGGTGGCAGTGTATATTAATATTTAAAATCAATCCAGTCCAACAATACCGAATAACCAGAGACATATTAAACCAAACGGTTAAATATGTTTCACTGATTATTTACCGCTAATAATTTTTTTCGGTTTAAAATGCCATTAAACTTATGATGTTACATCTCATGCATTAAACATCAAACATCTAACATTTAGAGATTTAATAACTACAGACTCGCCGCAGGTCTCGCCCTAGGTTACCCCGAAGAGCCTCCAGCAGCGGCTGTAGTGAACAGAGTCTTAGATCCTTAAATATGTTAAAACTATAAAATAATATTACTTGCAACTTATTGAGATATAACTACATAAAAAAAATGAGATAGGTAATATTAAAGAATAATTTGAAGAGATGTGAGAACGTAATGGTTAGGGGTACTTATAAATTATTGAAAATGCTTAAAATTATTATAATTAGACAACAATGAATGATCCATCGTGTTGATAGTATTGATGTTATTACTATCTCATAGTGTACAAACTACGGGGTTATTGGGAGGCCTCGCTTGGGAAATCTTTTTACTAAGGGTACGAAGCATTCACGTGCGGCCCCCAAGAAGGATGATTGATCCTTTACTTCTTAGCGGTGGAGTTGCCCTTGCTGGCGCGGGTAGATGGCTTAGCCGGAATCTGGAATAGAAAACGACATGATGTTGAAATTTTTAATCACTCAATATTTACTACCGTGTACTGGAAGATATGCTCTTTGTGCCCTCCACAAGGAACAAGGTGAAGAGATCTTTGGAGGCAGCCTATGTACAAAAATAAATATCGTCTAGTAACAGTTAAGTGATTATGATTCACATGTGATTATGGACGTATGTACATTGTAACATATGCATGTTTCAGTTCAGCTTAAGTGATGACATAACAACTTACAATTATTCAAATTATACTAATAACGATAAATTATGAATTTTTTTAAATTAATTTCTAATGAAATTTTCGTTTCAATTTATTTAATCACTAATTTTCATATACACTCATATTATCAATTGATTTCAGAAAAAATTTAAGTAAAAAAAAAAACCTACGCAAATATACGACTATAAAAACATTTAAATCTGATTGCTGTGAACAACCTTAATCATAGTGTAGTAAAAACGGTTAAATATTTACGGGTCATATTCATCCCTAAATTCAAATAAGAATAAAAGGAAAGAGTGTAAAGAATTATATAGCAGCTTCAATTTGTATGTTCGCAATCTAGTATGCACGGGAGCAAGTTGGACACGGGTCACATGTGGATACCGAATCAGCCCCGTAGACGAGGTGCACGTACATACATAGGGGCCTTTTGTTGCGTTCGAACTAGTACGGAACTATTCAGTTGCAAACATAATTAAAAGATGTTTGTATGCCGCTCGCTGCCCGTTTATTCATCCAGTGCTATCACAAATAAAGCATATAACCAATTGGTCCCTTTTATTCGACCTAAGTATCCCGCAGCTGAAAATAGACCTGTTCAAAATCTCGCTGTAATCTTTACGGAAATACAACGAGCTTATTCACGAGCAGCGCGTAAGTTAGAAAGACATTATGGAATTTAAAACAAAATTTCATATAGCTCATCCAGTTCCTCGCGTCCATTCTTCACAGATCCCACGAGGCTTTTCCTGAAGAATGGGTTATAGATCTTTGACGTTCGTTAAGTGAACTAATATTCCTATGTTGAATAATTTCGATTTCGACTCGACATCCTTCTCAAGGCACTATTGAAGCTTTACCGCACATAGCATTGGGAATGTTCTAAGGAATACATCTTCATCGGCCAACAGACGTCTACTGCTGTACGTACGCCTCCCCCAAGAGACGATAACTAGTTTTAAAATACATAAGCAAATATTAATTTTTTATATTATTTAGTAATAATAGAATGCTATTACCGTATATTGTCCTTACAAGTACCCACCGTACATTACAGCTAGCTACAGCGTTTAGTCACAAAGGTAACGAGACATACACATTCTGGTGTAGTTTTCATCATTCTACGTGCCACATTGTTACGGGAGAGCATATCACTTAACATCAGGTGAATATTTTACTCGTCTTGTTGCCACATCGAATAAAAAACCGTTTTGATATATTGCACAACGTAGTATCAATTAACTTTTAAACGCTCGGAAACTCTGTAAAATATCCATAGATATTCTCTAAGGAGCAAAAATTCTGTAATGCGATTGTTATTTCACTTAAATCCTAGTATTGGAAATATCGACTTACTTTTTATTATATATGTACATACATAATAATTTTTATTATTCACCGAGACAGAGAGACGAGCTTGTCGTTGCCCATAACAACTTGGCGTTGGTCAAGATAATATGAACTGCATAATTCGTTAGTTCAGTAATTTCATTAGCATACAGCACCCTTCAAACTGGAACGTAATAATGTAACTATTTGCCGGCTGCAAAAGTATCTGCAACGGTAACAGACAACAGAGATCTAAAACCACCTCAGCACTAAAGTCGTTTAGATGTGTGGCTCATGTAATACAGTAAATATAAATTTTGCTAAACATTATACTAACGAGGCTGTGTTGAATACATTCGCAGAAGCACGCAGGCGTTGCGGTAACTGTTAGCAGTTTTGCCTTAACAGTAATACGATCAACTAACTTATAACTACTGTCGTCTCATTAACACAGTATACAATGGTTCAATACAAATAAACTTTAAATGAGGTCACATTCATAACTATAACGCCAAAGCAGTTCGTGTGCATGTGTGTACATGATGATTTTTTTAATTAACATTGTTTAATTTTGAATAGTTTACCGTAGCCCGCTGGTCCTCCATACGTCCGGACTGGGCCCGCATGAGCAGATTGAAGAAGTCGTCGTCCGGCAGGGTCTTCGGACGCTCCTCGGGCTTAGGAGCGCGGGGCAGTTCAGCGCGCTGATCGTTGAAACGCGTGTTCTGTTAAATCAAACACCAACGTTCGTAAATTTAGTAATTCCAAAGCAGTACTATGTCGAACGGATTATCATTATTCGTGAGTTGTATAAATTTAGGTATTTATTCGATCTTAGAATTATATACAGTTACCTGGACCCGAGCGATCATGTCCAAGAATTCGTCGTCGGGGATCGCGCTAGTGGACTGCTGGGGACGCAGACCAGGCAGCGAAGCCTTAAAAACTTTGCTCTGCTTCTTCAGCGGCGGGCGGCTCTCCGAGCGCTGCGAGCCTTTACGATCAGACTGCTTGTTCTTAATAACTTCAAGAATTTCATCGCCGGGGCTGTGGATCACGAAAAAATACGCTAACCAAAAACATATACCAAAGATCTAATCTGTCTATGAATCTAATAGTTTCAACAATGTTCCCTATTCGAATAAACCATTTGCACGATCAATACGTGAAATATTCAGATCATAAGGGATTCTATTTATATTCAGTAAGCATGGTTCATAAACTCCATATAGTAAACCAATTAACATCATGAAGAGCCAGCACCTAATTCCAAGTAATACACGGCAATCTTCAAGACTAAAATTGTAGTCTCTACATCAACAACCGGTACATTATAATATTTACTTGATAATATTTCATAGCTTATGTAAATGCTACGGTATTATACATAATCTTTGATATATCTCTAATACCAATACCAAAAGATTATAATTTTTAAGGAAAAATCAAAGGTTATTTTATAAATCGTTATAAAATACAAAATTAATCGGAGGTACCCTCGTAATTTATAAACGAAACCGTCGCTGGATGGTCACCATCGGCAGACAGATGATGCACCAAATAAATCCCTGTACTTTGCGCCAGTTGATCTATTAAAGTGTTCTTCGGTAGCCGGCGGCAGGAAAGAGATAAATTTAAAGTAAAAGAATATAACGAAAAAGCTCAATATGAAATTTTGTAATAATATAAATGGATAAAATTAATCTGTGCAATATAACTTAAAATAATTTTAATGCAGCAGCAACTGCAGCATGTGGTGAATAACATCGCAAGTTAATTTAAAAAACATTAAACGGAAGATTATGAAATTTGGTAAAATCATTATTTACTACATTACAAGTAGTAGGAAAAAACCTGATTATGTTGGTTACTTTATAAAAGATAACGTATCTATCTAAGCCCGATGCCCACCGCGGCCGGACGTAGAACAAATTGTTTTAGTAGGAGCCATTATAAAGTGTTGCCATGATATTAAAAAACCTCTCAAGTAACCTGTGGATATAACAATACCTGCGTCCGCTTTAAACACACCACATAATTATATACAAATTTTAAATTAATTATTATTAGTACAGAAGTTAACTTAGATAAATACGCAATTTTTTAACACTTATTCATAAACTGTAAAAAAATATTGTTAACTGGAAAGCTACGTTTTTATATACACACCACTTAAAATTTCAATTATGTTGCGCAAACTGTCTGTCTTATAGACTTAATAGCAATTCCGGACTAGTACACTTTCAGCGGTCCCATCTTCAAAGAGTTTTGCAAACAAATAGTAATTGCTAAAAAGTAATAGTAAATATTATTCGAAACCAATCTCTTCATTTAAGTTATAGAATGAGAAGGAAATGATTTTCAAAGGAGAACGAGTCTGTTTGCTGAACAAAACACATACATAATAAAAATTGTCACAAATTTTTTGTATATTAAAATACATTCATTACCTATTAAATTGATATACAAAATGTATAATATTCACAGAATATATACGATGATATTCATCATATAAGTTTACTGGTTAAAATAGGATATAACACAGCGATGCCTATACAGGTGTTAATTTTAGGACAGAACGAATAAAAGTGAAATTGAATCGTTATAAAAATATTTGTATATATACACATATATATATATATGAAGTATACACACGTTGTTTTGGTGTTCTCAAACGATGTCATATCTGGAAGCACTGAACAAACACCGTGACCGGCTCGTGAAACTAAACTGCGCTGTTTGCGGCGGGACGCTTCAGATGTAGTAACACGCCGCTTTGTGTGTTGTGTACGTGTCAACGCTGTACTACTTATAATACAATGGCTACTACAGGACGCTTTGATTATATTTTTATAATACTAAATAATCACTAAAATCTAATCTTCTCCTTCTTCTTGACGTGCCTCTCCGACTAGCGAATGTTGGCGGTCAGTTCACCACATTTTGCCCTGTCTCTTGCGAGGCAAAACAGTTGGGAGGCAAATAAAAAAAAAATCGAATAAATATTGAAAAAAGGCTGCGTAGTATACTAAACTCTACTACTACCAGATTATAAGGTAATTGACTGTAATGTTATCGTTCGTCATCGTTATTAATCTCTTATAGAACTTAATCAAAACCATATAAAGTTTATAATAATGTTCGTTAAATGAAGAAAGAGTTCTATTTCTGTAGCGTAGGTTGACTTCTGAGTAGTCACTTTACAATTGCGTAGGAAAATGTAAAGCCTGTTTTATAACATTTAATTTTTTAAATGCTAAAAGCTTTATCAAATGCAAAGAAAATAATTATTTTCTTTTATTAGACGTGAAGAGACGAACAAGCCGTTCATCTGTTGGTAAGTGATACGTTTGCCGTTAACAAAGTGACATTAGTTAAAATGATATACACAGTACCAAATTACGCTCGTAACCTCGAAAGTTAAGGTGTTAAATCTCGTTACCCAAGTAATTTTACTAGTATACAGTAACCCTTCAAACCGGAACACAGTGAATTTTGCACAGTACTGTTTGTCGGCTGCAAAAGGAGCTGCGGTGGTATCTACCTAGATGGAACTTACTGTATTGATTAAAGATATCAAGAATGTATTTTAGATTTATAGTACGTATATACGATCGATTTGTTCTCATCCCTCAGCAGATTCACAGCTGCGGCAGTCTACTGCTGGAGACAGACCTCTCCTAAGAAAGGACTTAGCCCTATCTACGGCTGTACACATCCCAGTTGCTAACCGCCGCATTGCGTAAATCGTCTAATATTTATGTTAATCATCAATAAATTATGTAAGCCCACTGAAGAAAAGTATTAATTACAACATTAAATTACAGTACTTTATTATACTATATCAATTTTATTTGTCGCTGAAGTATCATTGCAAATATTTGAGCAACAAGTTACTAGTGTTACATGTTGAATGTACAATTTACATTTGAAAATCCTCATCTGATCTGTTTACATAATCTAAAACATCTGCTGTTGCATTAAGCGATGTTGTTCACTATGTACAATCGAGCGATATATATTATTTTCTATAGCAGAGGCCGCATTTTAGTTTTATACAAAAAGAAGAGGACTATAGGAGTTAAGATGTTTACGCATCATCACGTTATGCTTTATGGATTGAGCCATGAAAAGTTGAATCACAGTGACAGTGCTATTAAAAACTGACTTCACTTTCCTTCTGAAAATATGAATGAAATTGTCGCCACAGTTTCATCAGTATGGTAGTGTAGAGTTGGAGAAGGGAGTAGACTGCGCCGTGCCGCGTTACGTATTGTTTTTGTGGGACAATCTCGAGTGTCGGACGTGATATACTAGATAGCGATAGCGACTGCGATCTGTCACGAGCTTGATATCAATGTATGATAATCACCACATTTACCCATCACCAGTCATATTTAAAACAAAACCCTATTCCTATATAACATATTACAAATTTAACAGTTATCTAAATTCAAACCATGGTCCGAACTGACGTATGGAATTGAAAACATTCTACGCGAGACTAGATTTAGATTAAATAGAAACGTAGATTATAGATCATATATCGGATCAAGATATCAAAGGCAATGGAGTAGAGGGATTTCGATTGCGTTGATAGGTGTCGCGATGCTTTGTGTCAACCTCGCTGCTACGTTAGCGTTGTTGCTAACAGTGAACAAATACGAAACTCATACGTATACGTTTACATTAACATTTTAATGTTGAATCTCGAAGATGTTGATCGGTTGCAAGGAATATATGAATTCTAATATACCACTACATAGACATGTTATGTCCTTGTCCTAAAAAAACAAGCGTTATTCGACGAAAGAAATAGATCTTTTGATCTCAAAACATGTTTAAGGAATTTATTATTCGGCAAACAGGGAGTAAGGTGTTAAGTCTCGTTACCACAGTAATTTCACTGGTATAAAGCAGTCCTTAAACCGGAATATAGTACCGACACATTGTGGCGACACGATCACAAGTTGCGGCGGTACCTACTTACGCGGTATCCGGTGAGCTTACCACCAGTAAAACGTTAGTACTATGTTCTCCCACTCACCTCTCATTCTTGTCGCCGCTGCTAGCAGAGCGCAGAAGCTTGCCGGTCTTGGATCGAGGACGGAGCACAGCGCGCTGCTCGTCCATACGTTCCGACTGGCATCGGCTAAGAAGCTCAAAGAAGGACTCCGTAGGGTAATCCTCGGACTCGGCCTTCATGACTGGTTTTACACTCTTAGCGCCTTTCTTCAGAACTTTCTTCTTGATGACCTTGCCGCCTTCCTTTTCCACTTCCTCGATCTCCTCTTCGCCATCCTCTTCTTCACCATCGTCATCGGCGTCATCATCCCCATCCTTCGCATCCTTCTTCTTTTTGCCATCAGGCGTTATCTATATTAGTATGTATACGAACATTTAAGAAATATAATTTAAACTTGTTTGCATCTAATTTGGAAACCAATAACTATAATTAAAGCGCACTTTACCCATAGGATAGTTATAATTTCGGTGAATTTCAAAAAATGTTTCATTTAATTTCATTTCTTTTCTAAATATACGTTTTCCAAAAAATTCATACGTATAATATTGCAGGAGTTATAATGCTAACAGATTACTAAAAGTTAAATCCTAACAAAACCTTGAACTTTTCTGCGTGTTCATATTTTCATTAGTTTATATAAACATATATTTAAGCTCACAACATAAGTGAACAAAATTTATGTAGGGTCGGTCGCGATGCAAAGAGCTCATCGCTAACAAAGTTTCAGCGGCGCTCTCGTATCCCGAGTATCTCATCACATCGGTAGCTGAACACCAACATAAGCTTTATACGTTCCTGCATGCAGGCGTACGTAAGCACAAAGAAAAGAATATTTTCATTTCATTAATATATCAAAACATATTGTTTTCCCGCAGAATATATATGAATACCGATAATAATTTTATTCATTAATTATCTACCGGAACATTGTTATATGTAAATTTCCGACGTGGAACCTATCAGCGTCACAGAAGAACCGGGAAATGTGAGGTATCGATGTACCGTACGTCACTAATATCATCTACGAATAAATATTGATTTAAACAGTTGAAATTATTATTTTACACAAAATTAATATTTTTTTGTTATCAAGCCTTACATTTTCAGGATTTGTGCAACGAAAAACCGATATTTTTTTTTGAATATAGACATCAATGGTCGGGAAAACTTTGGACGTGTTAGACAATTTTAATAATTCCCTTAAAAACAGAAGTCAAACCGCATGATTCACTTCCGTGAAAAATGTGTTTATTATAGAAATTGTTAAAAGTAAACCACCGAATTTAATTAAAAAAATACATATAATTGGCAAAAAAGTAGAGAAACATTATCAACTATTTTGATACTCGTTTCCTTGCATGCATAATTTGTGATTGAGTCTAATTGACAATCTAAACACCTTATTGTGTCAATCATTACAGGACAGAACCTCAAAAAGTACAAAAATAATCTGATGTGTTAAAAAAATAAGAATAAATTTTAAGGAAACAGCGTTATTCCTTCTTAAATAAAATTTTTGGTTAAAGCTCGAAAAACGTAAAGCATTAAGTGAAGTATAGATTGGACGGTGACAGTTTGCCTATGAGCGAGGAGCTTAAAAAAGTGAAAAATTTTCGCTCTCTAGAAGTAGCTAAAAATAATGACAGCATTATCTTTGAGCCCAAATCCCCTTCAGAGAAACCTTTGTACGTACCGGAAGTCCTGAGCGAATACAACCAATATGTTTTTCTCCTAATTTAAACACAATTGCATTTATGTTCGAGTTGGGGAAATCATTTCAAAAAGCTCAACAACATTCGAATACAAATTTTAAAAGTTTAATTTACTCTTTACACACGAACATTATGATTATTTATTGACCAACACCGTCTTGGTCAACTCCATGCTATTAATATTTTTGACCAGTAGATTTCATAATTCATAGTCAACTTTTAGAAAACAATACGTTAAGCTGTAAATTAAAGTTTTTTAATTCTCACCCTGATAAGAGCCAACTGCTCCATGCTTTGACGACGAACACGGAGTGCGTTAAACGGCGTCGCCTCTTCGCTGCTACCCTCGGGAGGGATGGTAGCAGGTGAAGAGGGATTAGTGGATGAACCCGCCTCTTCAGTTATTCCCAGCACCTTGGACAGATCGCCTACGTTCATCTTCGCTGTAGCCATACCTAACAAGTCCCCCAGCTTGAAAAAATACATACCATTAATAAATTTAACACTATTAATCGTAACTAAGAAATTAAATTAAAGATTATCTAATGTTAATAAAAATAAAAAGACAAACAGCAATAAAGGGTTATTAACATGCAAAGCGTGATTGTTATACATAAACGATAATACAATGTATTTAATATACAAACATTAAAAATTTAACCCAAAACCAAAAAGGCAATAGCATTAGCGAGGGATGCTTGTAATCAGATTGTAGTTGTCACGAAAAGGTGACCCATACATATTATTCGCGATCAATACATTACAAAAAAATTCCAATAAAATATCGCTAACAAGATAAATACAAAGTTAGATAAATTTGTTCAATCAGCCAAATAAAACTTCCTTAACAAGAAGCCCATTAAACTTGTCACCCCGAAGAAACTTTAATTTTTTATACGATAACATTTGGGCTTAATATTGAAAATATGTAATAATTTGAGAATAATAATATAGCATATTAGTACATGAGTTTTCTTTCCTCCTCCTCTTCCTCTAATGATTTACGTTTAGTTTGTAATTAAAGTTTAAATAAAATTGATACATGACTATAACATAATAAATATAAAGAAAAGTAGTTGTTTACGTCGAAGTGTTCATATTTACAATTTCATTAAAACAATTTGATTGATATATAAAACGAACCGGTTGCTTTTTTCATATAATAAAAATTTCAATTTGAATTATTTTAATAGTATTAATAATAACCCCCCTGGAGGATCACCTTGACGTGGAAAGGGGGAGGCTTAAGGGGAGATACGACATTAAGTCAGCACATCGAGACCCGTGTTAAACAAAATACTAATAACATCTAGAACTCTGAGCTATTCATAAACTAACGATCTTAAATTCAACCCTTATAGAGATGTGATTGCAAGAAAGTAGAATTTATATCCGCTGCTCAGGGGTCGCCGGGGCACACCTGGATTCGTTGCTGGGTGTTTTAGTATGCGAATAGTATCAGAACCAACTGTAACGGGGGTCTAAACAAGCGGGTTCCCCTGGATAAGATAGCTACGATCGACATCTTCTCTGACTACTCTGACTTCTCTGATAATCAAACTTAATTTTCATCTCTTAGTCGATCTGAATTTGTACCCACACCTACTTCATTAATGGACGTTGTAAAGGCTATAGTAACTACTATAGAAATTGTACAAACCGCTACTTTTTTTTTTTTTTATACTACTGAGGTGGCAAACAAGCATACGGCCTGCCTGATGGTAAGCAGTTACCGTAGCCTAT
>DWLS01003938.1:0-14805 GCA_018246255.1 Pachliopta kotzebuea | reverse complement strand
CGCGAGCGCAGGGTCCGATGAAGCTTTCACGGCCATAATGGTGGCCGAAAGCATCGACATCACCAGGAAAAAAAAAAAAAAAAAAAACTAGAGTATGAAAAGTTGACATCTTATGTCTTAAGGCGTCGAGCATAATGTGGTGCTGTATATATCTTCCTCACTAATGCCATGTTGTTATGGGAAGGCGTATCACTTAATATTACGTAAACACCTTACTCATCTCGTTTCATCATCTGCTAAAAAAAAAACGAAATTCTTCAGATTTATATCCCTTGTTGTTGATTGTGTTGCTCTTAAAGAGTTTAACTCCTACGATACACGATGTTTTATCTCCTATTTTTTTTAAATATGGATCTAACATTTATTTTATCGTAAATAATAGACAAAAATTTTTTATAGCCAATATCATCTTTTGCTTATCAAATGTTTTTAAAGATTTGACGCCTTTTAGAAACTGTTTAACGATGCTTTGAAATTATAAAGATGCTCTTGTATGTACTCTTATAAAGGTCATTTACCTTTTATCGCCAGTTTAATCTTCTAGTTGGTTAAAATAGTTCACTCAATGATAATTATAGTACTCTGTTAACAATAGTTTTAAATAAGGACTGTAAATTGATTTCAAAATATTTTCATTTAAATTAGTAATCGTTTTGTATATAGTGATTTCGAGTAAACAGCAGAAATATGTTAATTTATTATGTTATTATGAAAATTACTCTTTAACTAAAATCTAGATTAAATACCTACTTTATTTCTTAATAAATAAAGTTGTTTTTGTCAATTTTCTCCTCTAATTTTACAAGAATTAACCTAATCTTTTAATTTGAAATCAACTGAGTAATTTTATATTGAGGATTAGATTACTTGAAATTAAATCAGTGAAAATGTTTACCTTAAAAACGTAGAAATAAATTTAGTAAACACTGGAGTATCATATTTAAAGCTTTTGTAAATAAAACTTAATGTTGTAAATACATATATGTATAACAGTAAATAGAATATATACGAAGCCGTATTTCGAGATATAACACCTCACGTTTCATCATCTTACGCTTCGTCTAATAAAAAAAGATTTTTTTATGACAGTGTCACTAATATCATTCTCTTATACTAAAGTGCCCTTAAAAAATCATTTTCGTATAAATCTTTCGGATTAATGAACAGCAGCTGTTTTCATATCTAATTATGACGTTCTTGTATTCTCTTATTTTTGTTTTTTTACACGATGAGGCGACGAGAAGAGCAAGGCTTTCACCTGATGGTAAGTGATACGCTTGCCCATAACAACGTCGCGCTGGTTAAGGTTGTATATACATCACCACATTGCGCTCGTCATCTTGCGACATAAAGTGTAAGTTTCGTTACACCAGTTATTTAACTAGCTACAATACCCTTCAAACTTGAACAAAGTAATGTTTGCACAGTACTGTTTGTCGGCTGAAATAGCAGATGCAATGGCACCTACCTACCAACCACCAGTGTTTATGACTAGCAATAGATTGTCACTTACTTTTTTTAATTGTAATGTACTAACACTTGTTCTAAATTAAATATTATGTTTAAATGACAATAGACGAAAGATGGCGAGCTCTACTAGACTTAATTACTCTGGCTTTCAAATTAGTCAAAATACAGCTCAAAACATTTCCTAAATTGTAATCTTCTTGAATAAAACTATTTATAAATCGTTGTTGATTTAAAGTTTCGAATCATTCCTTTTAGTTATCAGTGAGATTAAGTTTTGCTACTTAACGCATACCTAAGAATTTGTAATGTTTCTTACGCTTTAAGCACGAAAACTTGAAAGTCCTTTAAAAGTTTTCCCGCTTAAGCAATGTTGTAACCGCTTTGAAAGGGATTCAAACGTGGTTGTTTAATGTTGAGGACAAAGACGCTCTAAGGATTATATGCTTTAACGAAGGTAGGTTTCTTAATTAAAATTTTAATATCTCCGATCAATAGAATTAATATGTCATTTTATTTCTTTAAGGTAAGATATACCAACATGTGATAATGATTATATCTTTAACATTGTTGTGGATTATTTTAGTACTGTGTATGTCGATTTAACACGAGAATTATTCCATCTGAAGGTTAAAGGATTGTAAAGGAAGGAGTAATTGAATAAGTACATAGGACTCACAAGACACTTCGTCACGTCACATCGGGTTTTGTCTCGCAAAGGTCCGCGCTTATGACCCACTCTGATAGCTCGCACAATGACTTTTTGTTCGTGAAAGTGGAGAATCCGTCAAGATTTTTTGTTACAAGATACCTACTCGGAAAATAGCTTTTAACATCTCGGACAATGCTTTGATTAATGTCACTAAAGTCACTTTTTATATCTATTATACAAGTTATAAAAAAATATAATTGTAAGCTATTTTAGTCCCTGAAACGTAATCTTAATTTTAGCTATCTTTACAATCTACAATTGACGTTAATGATAAAACTAATAGTTTTGGATATGTCTTAAAAATGTTACCACACTGCAAAAAAGCGAAGGCAAATCATTTCATATGGATTTGCGCGTACTCAAAAGTTTTTATTGCATATATCAATTTAATAACAAATTTAAAGAGCAAGACAACTATTAAAAATAATAACAATCATTTAATTTTGGATAAGATACATTTTTCGTACGAAACATTTTAAATATACTAAAATGGAGCAGACCGCAATCCTATGACATAGCTTGTAAACAAAGAGAGTATACACTGGGAGCTACATGCAACGCGCTACCAATGCGGGTCGCCTGATATTACTTTGTCCATTGTAAAGAAAATTGCACAACTACTGTTCTATTACTCTTTTAAGGAATAAACAATGAACAGATTTGGGTAACGAAATATGATACTTTTCGAGGCGAGCCAAATGATTGTTATAAAATGTAAGTGATATCTATCCCCATGACAAGGAGTTACTAGTTGCATATCACTATATTAAAGGTTGTTCTTTTTTGTAACTAATAGTACGGACTTTATTTTAATATAATGACTGACAAAATCTACAAATTATGACAAAACTTTAAAGAAACAAAATCTTTGTAAGTGGTCGGTTTTTTTGTCGGAAATAGTCTAGGTAGCTACCGCAGCTCCTATTGCAGTCACCTAATAGTTCAAACATTATTGTGTCCCGGTTTGAAGGTCGTTGTAACGTAGTGATACTGGGGTAATGAGACTTAACACCTTATGTCTCAAGGCGAGGAACGCAATGTGTTGCTGTGTATATTACCCTAACCAGCGCCCCATTGTTATGGGCTAGTCTATCACTTTCTGGTGAACACGTTGTCGCTTCGTTGTATAAAATGATAAAGAAACTATTCAGTTCCTTTAGATTCCGATCTGTTAGATAATCCATGTTACTGAGTTCTTACCATTAGTTGATGTAAGTTGTGACTCAAGAAGAAACTTATTATCTACTTAAAGTAGAAGATAATCTCGGAATACATCGCATAAACTTGTCTTAATTCTAGTGAACCGTGCTCCAGATTTGTTATAGAGGATAAGATTAAAAGTTCTCCCCGGAATGCCGCATCAAGGAACATGCAAACTATGCCTCAAGAGCGCAAGAGCTCGCTCCTACAAATCTGGGACACTTTTCACTACGCCACTCCTCTCCTGAAGAACTCGGTTAAAGTGCCTTGTAACGAAAATTCAAATCTTTGTATCCAGTGAATTTGATCTAACAATTAGACTTTCTTAATTTCTATTTCTTTTTTATCTACGAACTATTCTAAAGTTCTGATAAAAGTACAAGGACATCATTTATTCCATTTTCAGTGTAATGAAAGGTTTTTAAAGAATATAATAGTACATAATTAAGCTACACCAAATAATAAAGATAATAGTTGTAGATTACACAAAGCTACAGCTATTAATGTACTTCTAGAGAAAACTTTTTTGATCATTTGCGCAATTAGTACGTCTTTGTATAGTTGTAGGTTTTGTTCAAAAAACCGGTATAAATCGACTTTTCAAATTGTTCGTATCATCCCCATTGCACAGATTTCTAATTCTTTTTAAGTAGAAAACAAAATTCTTATTTTTTATTTATTCGATGCACATACTATTTGGCGGTAGAATGAGGAGCTGCGGTGGTGCCTACCTACACGATCTCTGGCTACAGAGACTTACCACCAGTAGAAAGACCTACAAACAGTTGTACATTTAGTTTGATATAAAAATGCATTTTTTTAAACTTCCAATTATAAGTAATCGTAGTTCGTTACGTGTAACAAAACCAGCAAAATAGTTCTATAATGAATAACAAGAAGCTGCTTCTGTTCTTTCATTAATTTTACTTATAAATTGCTTTCGCGGTTTCATTAGCAACGGCTAGAACCAGGTTTCAACCTATGTTGAAGTTTGTTCAAGTTGACGTGCGTGGGGTTCGTGTTGATTACTCATGAAAGTGAGTTGTGAAGGTCTTCTCTTAATGTGTTTTAACAGGAGACATTTAAAATATTACGCAGGTTTTATAAAAGACAACACGAAGTGGAGACGGTTTGAAGCTTAAATAAAACTTTAATAAATATAACTTCTTGCATTATGATAAAACACATATGCTAGTTGAGGTAAAATTCCAGGTAATATTTTCACGTTGCTACCTCATTTAATTGAATCCAGTACCAGAATGACAAATATATTTCCTTGATACTTATAAGAGTTTATTTCCAAATTTATATAATACGATCTTGAAGTAATGTTTAAAGTTTACAGAACAGACTTATAGAGCCATGTTATAGAAATGACCTCAGAATTTTCAGGCCTACCCTAAAATTCGGTACTAAAGCCTAGCATCACACATTACATGTGCATCACATTTCATATGTTCTCATCTCGGTAATACAACCGAGATTTCTGTTTATTTGATTTCTTTCAAAATAATATACAATTAAAAATATATCAAATAATACATCTTTATAAAATATCTGATAGTATTCTAATGTTATAATATATTGGAAAGCTTATTTTAACATGTATGGATAAAGTTACCATCATCTTAAATTTTATTTAATTTGGTTAATGGTTTGAGCAATGTAATCTATATCTTTTACAAGGATTTTGTTTACTCTAACGTATTGTTAATAATTATAAACAAACAGAGGCATTTAAAGTTGGCCTATAACCTAAAGATAATTTAATCTTATTTCCAAAATAAACATGCATCTATTTATATTGGATGTGGTTAGAATATTTTTCATTCCACCGGCGCAGCGATTTACGGTTTTGACATTGAAAAGTTTTAAAAACGAAACAATGAATTTTGAAGGTTAATTAAAAAAAAAAGAGTGTTTCAGATATTAACAAATCCATTGTTAATAAGTGCAGTGACATTTAGTGAACCCTGACCTATGCTTAGAATTTCAGTCTTTTGTATAAAAGATGGCCTTAGCGATGAAAATGACTACGAATGCTTTTAAAACTAGATGAACGTGTATTGGCTTCATTTGAAAATGCAATGTGAAAGCCTCTTCATTTATTTGAGAAAAAAAACATAAGGTGTGATACTTAACCAAATTAAGTGCTTTAAAGATTTTAGGTTTTTTTTGCATAGCAAGATATGCCCCATTTAAATGAATTTGTAAATGTAATGCAAATTAATTAATCATTAAATATCTCTAGAACATAGATTTTTTGTTGGATTCCTCAATATTTTTAAACTTAAATGAGGTATAATTTTAAATAGTGAATAACAATAAAAATTGTAGCTGGCATTAAGCTCGCCTTTTGTATACCTTAGGGTTTTACAATATTGAATAAAAAAATATCGTACATGAAATTTACTGATAGTTTCATAATATTTTTATCTAATTTGTTCAATGTTTTTTTTACTTTACTGATAGCAAAAAACAATCAAGTCTAAAGTAGTGATTAAAAAAAGCATAGAGTTGTAATAAAACTTTGATGATAATTTATTAAAATGGACATTTTTTTTTTTTCGGATGCCTAATGGCACGTAACAGATGAATACGAAGCTATCACCCATTGTGATGGAACGCCATACTTTATATAAAAGCAAACAACCAAAAACGTTCCCAAAATGTGCGATGAATTGCAAAATAAAGCAAAATATGAGCTTTCGGACATTACAATCTAGATTTTATCGTGAATTTATATCATCACTAACGACCAACTTTTTTTAAGAAACCCTTTTATTTCGACATAAGTAAAAATGTAAAAGTAATCTACCAGTGATGATAATCAAAATCGGTCTTAATAATTATTTTTTGCTTTTAATACTTATAAAGTGTTTGATCTCATAAAATCGAATGTCTGGAAAAGAAGACCCGAAGAGCCATTAACACGAAGCGTCGACCAAGTCGAGCTCGAAATTTAATTGAAATGCTCCAAGACGCTGGGCAAATGTACTCTACGAATTTAAATCTGCAAGTGACAGTCTGGATTCATTGCTTAATTGTCAGGCTATTTGACTTTCATTTGTGTTAGGTTTGATTTAAAACGTCTATCTAGGAGGATTAATATCAACGCTTTCTAGTGAATTTCATTAGTAGTAACTACTTTATTTAGTTACGTTTTAATATGAATCTAGTGTTACTTCTCACTCTCTCTCTTGTTACATAGGTCCTCCCAACGTGGGAGGAGGGAATTGGTTCGTCATATACGACGCTGGCCCAAGGGGAGTTGGTGGGGAGTCAGAGCTTCGTTTGTCAATTAGCAGGGTACACAACGATCAGGTGAGGTCGGGTATGGTCCGGTTAGGCGTTTCTTTCCGAAGAGGACTATGGCTAGACATGGTCTCTGGCCGTCGTGTTAGTATATACGCAGATGTTGGGGACTGCATAATTTGATCCCCGGGACGGGCTATGCCAACATATTGTTGGAGAGGCCGTAGTTGTGTTCCGAACGGAGATCCCGTGACTTCTCCAAACGCCGAAGACGATCATCGAGGGAGTTTCAGTGGGTAAAAATCTCCACATAATCTTGTCTTCCCCCAGAATTTAAGGTAATTTTCGAAGATTTCCCCCAAAACAAAAAGGTTAGGCATTCCTTGGAGGCCTATCTTCAACATTGGACAGCTGCAGGCTGTTGACGTGGATAACGAATGTTTTTATAAGTTTAATATTGTTTTTATATTCTATAACCAGTTGTTAACCAGATTGTATTTTGTGGAGTACTTTACAAGA
Organism: Pachliopta kotzebuea; assembly: GCA_018246255.1. Taxonomy (NCBI): domain Eukaryota; kingdom Metazoa; phylum Arthropoda; class Insecta; order Lepidoptera; family Papilionidae; genus Pachliopta; species Pachliopta kotzebuea. The sequence continues at coordinate 7,652 of DWLS01003938.1, read as the reverse complement.
GATCTATATCCAGCAGTGGAAGTCCATCGATTGAAATGATGATGATGATGATGATGAAGAACCAGTTGTTAAAATTAATTAAGTAATTACTTTTTAACATCAAATTTATTTGTTATGCATGGCTAGTGCAAAATTGCGTCACTGCTGCTAGTCGGTAAAATTAGGCGTTGTCTAATATTAAATGTGTTCAATGGTAATACATATTGTTTTCGTTTGAATAATTATAATATAAAAGTTATAGTTACATTTAATTTTTTTTTATAATTGAGATGAATAAATGCCTCTATAACACAAAAAAAATTCAAAGTTTTGGGATATCTCGCAGGATAGTAGTGGCACATTTATAAACACAAAGCTATCACACTTTACTTTAAGGAGCTGGTGCTTTAAAATCCGAGCCCAAACAAAGAATAAAAAAGCGTGCCGAGTTTTTTAAAACATTCACAGTCGAAATGCGACCGTGAGCGTAGGAATTTTCATGTTCGGTATTTTGATATGGCCATTAATTCAACGGTATAAACGGAAATTAATCGGATTTAAATAGTGCTGTAGAAAACGTATGGTAAAAATAATTTAGTGTTATAAACTTTGCTAGTATTGGGATTATTTAATTAAGCTTGACACTAATTAATTAATTTTTATTAGTTTGCATTATAATACTGATGAATGTGATCTTAATATATGAAAAAATTATTTAAATAATTCCAACGAGTCTGAAAAATTGTTTTGTTTTGTTAATAATTTTAATTGGTACATAAATTTAAGTTCATTAATTCTGATGTACTTACTATGTTAGATGAAGAATGCATGCCAAAAAGGCTAGTGATGGTCACGGGGAAAGCTCCTGCTCTTCCAGTATAAATCCTTCCTTCTTGACCGTAATTCGTCATCGAGGTTAAGGCGGCATTAAATTCACTTGATAAGTGACAATGAGCTTGTGATTGCTGAAGTGTGTTTACTCAGAACACTCTAGCTCTTATGTGTCGAAGACTGGATCTCAGCAACGCTGTTATAGCGATTTCGAAGAAACCTATCAATAATTCAACTCCACATCATAAAGGGATTGACTTAGAGTTCTTCTAAGTTACTTGCTAAGTGGTTAGCCAATGCGGCATAGAGAAAGTTCTTGGTTCTTTGTTAGCTCTAGTTATAAATTTTTGTTAGTTGTGTTAACCAATGGATTTATGTAATGAAATTTTACCAATAGTTACTAGGGTTTTTCTTTTCTCCCTCTCATTTCCATATATTTTATTTACAATGTAAAATGTGAAAGTTTAAATTATGTAAAAGATATATTTTATATTTCTTTCTACCTCTTCTTATAGAAAATTAAAAAATATGTCTGACCTTTAAAATTTTAATTACTTAATAGCTTATACAATATAAAAAACCACAATGAGTATTATAACAATACAGTCACAGGCCAATGCGAATATTCTAAAAGGTAATCCATGAGCTTTGTATATAAAATTCATTCAAGTACAAAATTGAAAACAACTGCGGAATGAGGAGAGTGAATTTTCGTTCAATACAAAATTCAGACTCTTTCGTTAAGTTATTTATTTGTAAAAAGACAAGGCATCTTCCATCAGAATTACGACTTTCCTTCGACGAATAGAGAGGGAAAAGATTATTAGACAGTCGTCTCCCACGCTTTAGAAGTCATAAAATCAGCTTTGATGACACCCGCGGGAGGGTCGGTTACTTTTGCATTTTAATGAATTGGTTCATTTAAATCATTTCTATTTATTAATGTATTTGGAACCAATATATAACTTTCTGATAGAGAAAGTTTGCAATGAAAATGTTGACTTCATGTTTAACAGACAAATTTAGTGTAAGGGAGCACAGTGGTGAGTTCATCACAAGATATTATTTTCAATTAAATGTTTTAAAACAATATAAACTACATTTCTTTAAATAGACGAAAAATTTTCTTATAATATTATCTTCTTCGCCGAACATTTTTTGCTGAGTAAATTAAGGAAGTATTTCCGGATGCTTATTTCATTCCTTTTAGCAGTTAGCTTTTCTGAACAGTTCGCAACGTGTGTTATCACAAGGAGCGGCCCATTGCGGCTTAGACACTTAACCATCGGGTGCCTGCAGTGAAAGGATGAGTTCACCATTTAAACGAAAATTTTCAGCACGTTGCATAAACGTTTTCTGATTGAAAAAATTAAACCTCTTTTGAAATAATTACTTTGAAGTAGAGTGAGATAAATATAACATAACTCCGATATAATAAGCATCTACAGTTTCTTAATCATCTTGCCCTCCATCTTCATGCCCGAATGTTGATAAATTTTAATGACTAGTAAAACGCACCAATAGCGTATTTCTATATATGAGATAAAACATAATTTAAAATCCCTGTGAATGGTGATGATATGCATTACACTATAGACTCCAGACACAAGCCTCATTAATTTGGCTTACGGATGATCTTTGAATATCTTTATGAGTTTCATTGATCTCAGCTCTCATAATACAGTCATCGCTTTGCGAAATTTCAACAAAAAACGAGTAAACTTGGAAATACAAAAAACATCCGATGAATCAGATGTTTAGAATCAGACTTATCGTCTGTCTGTGATCTAATAGCTAAAGTTACCATTAAAATGGTCTGTCGGGATGTTGTCTAATAAGATTTATTAAAAGCTTTGTAATGGTTTATTTCAATCACGAATTTTATACTAGCTTTGTTACTTTATGCACACGGTTGTAACATGAAAATAACGATTAAATTAAATATTAATTTTGAAAAGCGAAAGTTAGTCAACCTCTAATAAGCGCAAGTAGCAATTTTACCTACCTACTTTTCTCAATTATTCGCTGTGATTTTATAATATGGATGAATACAAAAACAACATAAATCTAAATCAGGTTGAGCTTTATATATCAACTTATAGACTAGTTATCAATAAATTATCTCTGTTAGACGCCTAGTTTGTCAGAAACATAACAGCGTCGAGTTTGTTTATGGACATTACATATTTAAACGCTACCGACATTGCACCATTACTGCCAAATTAGCAGAAATATTGTCTTGTCTAATGAGGATATGAAATGTTTAAATTTGCTGGATACATTAAATAACTATGTTTTATGTTTGCTCGATGTTTTATGTTTTGCTCGCATTTTATGGTGTTGTTGGATTCTATGATCATCTTCATTGTCAACATTAATAGCTGATGGATATCGACTTCTGGACATAACACTAGAATGCTATGACACAAAATCATATCATGAATTATAATTATTTTGTTTGTATATCTGCTGATGATGTAGTTACTGCGGCTTTCTCCTAATAATTTTTTGTAGAATGGAGTTCTCTTCTAGTGCAGTCTCCGTTTAACTGAATTATTTAATTTTATCTGCTTAATTTTAAATATTAAGAAAACTCACAATTATTTTTCTTAAACATGGCCATTGCACTTGAGTCCATGTTAAAGAGCAAATATTACAGCGATAACATTTTTAATCTTAAAAGGTGAATACACAGTTTATCTGACGTTAAGCGTCTGTTTTCGTGTTTTTGATTTCTGCTATACTGCTTTTTTAACAGTATTTGTTGTTTTGTACTAATTGTTGGTTTTTAATGTTATACATTTTTTTAAAGAATTTAGGAATAAGATTTTGTGCTATATTTAGATTTAAGCCACACATTTTATATATTAGTTGATGCACCGACGAGAAACTGATTTCCTTACTTTTTATTTTTTTAATTTATATGAAGTCAAAGCTCTCTGAGAGCTCGTTTTTTATAAGAATTTTAAATAGAGCGTTCGTGTTGCGGAGACAGGAGGAAGAGCTAAGGAATGCAAAGTACACGCGCACCGAAGATCTCTGAAAGCGTTTCCATGTTACTACGGTGTGCATCAAACCTACAACTTTTATTTCCCATTGAAATATTTTTATCAAATGCATAGAGAGACATCACAAAACTACATACTTTTCATTATTTTATTTTACTAATAAACACTCGCATACTAATATTATCGCTACATAATAATAGGTATTTATAGTAATAGTAACGAAGAGGCTTGCATTCAGGTACTTGTATCAATTGAAAATCTTCCTAAATAGAAATTTAGTGGATGAAGCAGTAAGTTAATTAAACATGCAACAAATTTTAGTGACTACAGCGAATAATTTTTAATTACCATTTTAGCCATTATCCCTTTTAACCCAAATGTTTTTATAACGCAATCGGAGGATCGCAATTCCTTAATATCGATCTAAAAAAATTTTAATCACTTCACATTTTATGGAAAGTAACGCAACGAAAAATTCCGAAGCTATTCTTTAGGATTTATCATAGTAAATCTCCGATTTTAATTACATATGAAATTATAACAACTGTAAGCATAATACGAAAGAGCCATTGCTGTAATAGCAGCGCTTGGCAAATGATTCATTTTAATGGTTCGTAAATGTTGAAGTCAATTATATGTCTTATTATTATGGTTTAAACAACGAAATACTTTGTTTAATATGATTATACATACTTTAAAATTATGTATAAATCATAATCAAATAAATATAAAAATTTTTATCACTTGTTATTTGAATTGTAGCTAATATCCCATATATGGATTAAAGAACGTCACTTAAAAGTAGCTCAAGGATTTGATTTCTTTGCTGCGTACATGAGAAATGTTAAAAAAAAATTATCACAGACTATATTAAAATTTTAATGTCATACTTTAATACAAACGGGATAAAAAATATATGTATAAATGTATATAATTGTATTTCTCAATCGATCTCATTTTATTCATTACTAAACTAAACATGTGTTAATTGTGATGGTGTAAATAAAATATTGTTCACAGGATATATCTTTTATTCTACTTGCGTAACACATGTCATTAATTTTTCAGAACGACCATATCAACAGTGGGTAGCCTCTTAAACGGGATCACTGAGTTTAAAGGTCACGATAATGGCCGGCTTTTAGGCGTCGTGATATTTTTGGTTAATTATTCTAGGATGCTATAAGAGTCGTTAACACTTTCCGAGGTTTAATATAATTAGCAATTTAAAATAATTAAATGGAAGTCTGGCTAGTTTGTGGCTTTGGACTACTTTGTGAGCAAGCAGAATTTCTTAAAAATTAGACAAAAAACGGGAGTTTTAACAGTTTTTAAAATTCTAATTTGTTTATTAAGGAAAAGACAACCGAAACAAACAATTTAAATGAATATTAATTAATTTAATATTTGAAATAAGTCTCAATACCAAGCATATAATAAAGTTTGAATCAGCATTTCCAGGCGAGGGTTCGGCTCCTCTGAAGGTAACGTATATCCATGTTTTCTGAAACGATCTCTTTTTATTTGTTGACTCATCTTGTGGATATCTGCTGGGTTCTATGCTTGCTACTTTCTATTTTATGGGCAATTTAATGGTAAAACGAACTGTTTCAACTTCTTCATTATGTCTGCTACGAAATAGTATAGGTGTTATATTCCAACATTTTTCTTTCTAGTCAAATTTAACAAAACCGTTCAGTTGAAATCAGAACAATTCCGAAATTAAAGATTATGAGAATAATGCGAGGTTATTAATAAACAAAAATTCGTGTGCACATAGCACGAAATAAATCGATGTTTAATTATATTCCATATAACGTACATTCCTAAGCAAATTTCGTGCTTGTACCTGTAGGCTGCAAAGTAATCGCGTGTTACAATGCAATAGAATTACTTGACTATAAACGCCCAACTACCCAGCACAAATAGTATAAACAGCTGCCACGTTCTGACATGCACAACGGCAGTCGTTGCATTCATTGGAAGACTTGGAACAAGAGAACAATATACAATATTTCTTTACCTTTGCTTGTAAATGTCTTATCGTATTTGCCTTTTATACTCCGGTAATTCATTATTATATTATGTGTATACATATACAAACGGTTTTGATTTGACGGATATGTCTTCCAGTCCGTCCGTGTAAGTCTAACTACCAAAAAGCGGTCAATCGTCGAAACCATTTTAGTTGGCCAGCGTTCGATACGGTTACACAGCATATTTTCGACCCTTCTGTCGTCGTGATTCAAAACGAAGGTTAATTTGTGAATGTTTTTGTTACCAGTGATGACTTATACACAATGGAAAAGGCAATATTTCATTGCATGTTTAATTCAGTAATGAGGCGATCAGTAGAAGAACTAGTAGTAACAGGTAGGGTAAATCACTCTGGCGGTTCACGACAGTCGGGGCAGCAAAGGTCTTTAAATACTCGCATACTGGTAGACACAGAACTGGCAGGCCTCCTACATGGTACATAGATGATCTGATCATGGTTGTGGGAAGTGGCTGGATGCGAACAGTGCAGGGTCGGTGGGTGTGGAGATCCTCTAGGCACGCCTGTGTATATTTGTGGCCGTCTTCTGTCATAAAATGTATACAATTCAGAACATTACCCGCTTACGTCGTTTAGTAGGATGTTTTGTCGATGAAATAGTTTTTAATATGCCTTTGACCTTCTATAATCCGCAATATGTCTTCTAAATATACTGGAATTGTTGAACCAGTGAACTGACGTAACTGTTTTAGTTAATGATCAAAATAATCGGTACGTTTAATAAAACTTAGGTCTTTTTATCTTGAAGGTGATCAGACAACCTTTAAATAGTTTAAGTGGTGGATAGAGATATCGTTGAATCCGAGCATCGATTTCCGCAATCGTTGCCATTAAAGAAACGTAAAGATACGCTACTAAATTATACGATACCTCTGAGAATGAAGATAGTCCCTCAGCAATAACTACGTCTTCAGTCTGTTTTGAGTAAACCAATGTTTTCCTTTTACATATAAAGCCTGGAAATTGTAAAGGCGCTTGCTGTAATACTTTAGTTCATGTACATTGACTACTAAACTCATTAATACTATTATATTGGTAGATTTATGAAATAGACGTGATAATTAGATAGAAGGGTTCTAAAAACACTTTTAACATCTAAAAACTCTGTCTTACGAAGCAATTGGTTACCCATTGCGTTACTGAGGCGTAGACAATTTTCCTATTATTTTTTTAATTTTTTATTTAAATATCTTAATTTCTTGTTCATACATTTTCTGGTTTTCTAAGAAATTGTTTAGCTGTAAAATATATCAATCAAATTGGCAGAAAAGTAATTAATTTTGCGGCCGTCGCCGTCAACTGGCGTCCATGTTCTCGACATCAGGAACTTAGTTATAAGTTACGTATCTAATATACGAAGTAACAACAATACAAGAGTGAAAGACTGGAAACAATTGATCAGAAGACTTTTTATTATAATGATGGGCTCTGTAGCAGGTGAAGTAACGGGCGCAATAAGACCTCTTTTCTTAGGTATCAATATCCTGACTAGGTATTCATTGCTTTCCACCAGTTGCACGTTCTCCTGGTTCCGTACACGTGATATATAAAAATACCTATGTTTACTGTTATCTTCATCCCTGTTCTATCATTTTCAAATACTACGAGTTCCTTTAGGTTTTTAGTGTTTATATTTTCACGTAATCATCGTGTAATATACATATTCAGTCAGTTTTTGCCTGTTATATAGAAAAAGAATGATTAATAATACTTTTTGCGCCGGATTACAAATAATTTATATTCATGCTATTACGCCGCCAAGTTCTCGTATCGTAGCT
>DWLS01003937.1:0-14805 GCA_018246255.1 Pachliopta kotzebuea | reverse complement strand
TGTACATATTTATTAGAGTTCTGAATGGAATTTTATTTTTTAGAAGCGAAAATTTTGAAAGAATAATTCGAAGTTTGCCACATACTTTTTCTATATGATTTTTCCAAGAAAATCGGTAGTCAATGACACTCAATTATCAATTCTCTACATTAATCTATTTATCATTCCTCAATATCGGGAATATCAGAATACTGTTTACTGAACTTACAGAAAGGCTTTTGTAAAGGTCTGGGCAGATTTCATGAGGATGCTGTGGAGGCACCACTCCACAGATTACACAATACGATGTCAGTGAATTACCCATTAAATAAGTAAATTTTTGAAAATTACATAAAACTTAAAAGTTGATATTTATAGATTATTATTAAAGGGAAACGGAATTTAACAAATATATAAGTATCTATTGAATTATCTCTCCCCTTTCTCTTTCCACTTATATCTCTGTCCATCTCTTCGTCCCTCCCCTAATCCTTTTTCCTTCGGTTTTCTCCTTTCCTTTATAGTTTTATTTATATAGTTCAGCTTGCGAAGTCCGGATCCGAAAGTTCTGGGATCGATGAAGCCTTCGCAGCTATAATAGTGGCCAAAGACAACAACATCAACAGAAAAATAAAACGAATGTTAACGAATATTAAGTTAGAATAGAGGAATCATCCGTACGATTTGTTATACCATAAAATTAATAAATCACGCGAACCCGTCGCAGTAACACCACCAGTTGACACAGGTTAATATCCTTGAATTTATTACCCGGTATCGGTGACCGTCAGGTTTCACAACGGTTAAGATTTTCAAAAAAAAATCATTTATTTTTAACATACACTTCACTAATAATAGACATATTCTCTAATGACAATATTAATGTATTATATATATGACTTATTAAATTAACTAGTACGTTACTATTATCTACCTTGACGTAAGCGGCGATGTAGTCTTTCATAGTAAAACGCTCTGGTCTAAAAAATATGTATTCTACCTTATTCCTGGGTAGAATTGACGTGATCAGATTGACTCAAACTTTTGCTGTTGATATTAGAAAGGATGAAAGAAAACAGTTTGTCCGCTTCCGCGAAATATTAGCGCATATAAAATAGTAAAAACGAATGAATATTTATAATTTATCGGATAATCAAATTTACTTGAGACAAATTTACTGATCTCTTTCTCTATAAATCGTTTCTTCAGTAAAGTGTTATAATTCCATCTTTTTTACTACTTCATGATTTTACACCAGCTCGCAGCCTTTAATCATTCATTCAAGTTATTAACAAATTTCCCAGAATCATTTCCCTTTTACCTGTCTCTTTATACCAGATAGGTGCAAGGTTCTAATGAAGTTAAGTAGTTGAAAGTTGTATTTCAATTTGGAAGCAATTTAAGGTGAAGATGATGGTTCTGAAGGTTGTCTAAATTTGATTAGTGTATTAAAACTATTTCAGTTATCAATATTAGTTGGGAATAATGAAAATTATATTCAACATCATCAACCGGAAGATGCCTTTGAACAGAAATAAGTCGTTTAACTTTTAACGTGGAGAATTGGTTGATTTTGTTATTCCACTATCGATTATATGAAAGAAGGAGAAAGGGGAGGTACGGAGTGTTCGAGAGGCTGTATCGATCAGATTAAGAAGCCATCACCTGCGCGGTAAATCTGTATTAATGTGCCCGCTCCGATGCACTTGTATCAGGATTGATGCGCTCCAATTAATACTTGAGCAGACAAATCGCGCCGCTGTAGCCCAGCAAAGGCTGCTCCGATTAATTTCATGTGAAACCATCTGCATAACTTGCGCATAATTCGCGGAACACGTGCTCATGTAATCAAGACTTATTAACAAAAATAATTACGGTAATTCATTTGACATAATTTAGTTACAAGACGAATGTTACAAAGAATACAGATATATTAATTCTTAGTTATTTTACTGGAAGCAAATATTGGTAGGTAATAAATAAAACGCAGCGATCTTACTAATAAACTTTATCTTACAAAATTCATTGATTTATCATACTCATAATAATAATCAGCAAATAGACATCTTGTGTTAGACACAGGCCTCTTCCAACAGCCGAAAAATTTAAGTCTTCTCGCTCTCATGAATTACCATAGTAACTTCAATAGTATACAGCACTTTTCAAACCGGAACACAGTAATGTTTGCACAGTACTATTTATCGGCTAGAGTAGAACTATCACTAGTAAAACCTCCTTCTTTTCATCATTGATTGTAGGTTACTGAGCAGCCAGAGGCTCATTTATTGATTAGAAGGGGCACCACAGGCTATTGAGGTTCACTTAAGTTATATGAGTTGTTTTGTGGGTCTCCTTACAACCCTTGAGAAACATTTTAGTAGTTACAATATAAATTTAAGAAAGTATAATTATGTCTCACTCCTTGTGATGTAAAATTTGTTTCTGTAGTAAAAAAGCTTTGTAGATAAACTATTAGACAAACTAACTCGTTATTTTTTAGAACAATGAGTACCTTAAAAATCTACTTGACGTTTAATAATACCTGTCTTTTGGAGTTTTCATAATCACCACCATTTTATTTACTTATTCTTATTAAAGAATCTTCATTGCAACATCTAAAATTAGGGTCCAATGTACGTACTTAATGCTTATGATCGTTTTCTAACATACAACCTAGGAGGAGGGAGATGCTGTGGTAGGTGAAGTGTGATAGTTATATTTAAAGCTAAAATAATAATAATAATCGTTATACGTTACATGTATATACTTACTTATACATACATATATATACAGTTCTATACATAAATACAAAAGAAGGTAAATATATACATAAATCAGTTAAAACAGATAAGACAACCTAATCCTGTGATTTCAAATAGTTCCTCTTCACCAGTCTATTGAAAACTTCTTTGTTTGGATCTCTTCTAATATTATCAAGCGAGGAGTTTTTATCCTCCTCCGCAAGCAGTATTTCTTGTATGTGAGGGTCGTGACCGCCTCCATCCAACTTTGAATATACAAACAAAATAACGTCAACATGTTGCATAATTAAATATTGTTACCAATTTGTTGTTTATTACTCCTAAACCAACAGTTTAACATGCAGCTGTACTAAGAGCTGTTAAATTATACAGTATACCCACAGGCACAGTGCTTAACCGCTAGTAACAAACTTAATATCATTGTTGATTTAATGTATGAATCCTTGAAAATTCTAATTCGAACACTCCTAACATCCAGTGAAGTTGAAGTCTTAACCTGGGTTTATATTACAAAGGTAAGCAATTAAGTAGACTGAAGTAATTATTGATGATATAGTAAGAATAGTCAGGAGTGGGTGGATACGAAATGCTGAGGAACGCATTTGGTGGAAGTCATTGAGGAAGACCTGTGTCCAGCAGTGGATTAAAAAAAGGCTGATGTTGGTGATGATGAAAGAGTTAAGTAAATTGTTAAAATTTTAGGCTAGTCTATGAAACCCATAATGATTATGCTCGTTAGGGATTCATCCTATCTTAAAACATCATGCAAGGTAATTATTTATGGTAAATTTCCTCCGAAACCAAGAAATGAGTGTAAGGAGTCCCACCCAAGTCAACTTCTCCTGCTCGTGTTGCATCCTACTAATCAACAAACGAAGCTCAAAGTCCTCACCAACTTGCATTAGACCAACGTGATTGAAGATGATCTAAATTCCTTTTCTGATGGAGAAGGTCTATACCCAGGTGTGGACGTCTATTGGCTGATAAAGAAGAAAATCGTTAAAAACTATATAATATATTTCAGACGTAGCCTTAATTACCGCCAGGTAAACGAATCCGTTTAATCTCTTTGTGTTTTCAGTGAACCGCTGTAAAGAAGAAGATCTCCTGAAATAATATCGGATAGATTAATAAACGCGGAGGTATTCTGAAATAGCAAATCCCGCAATACATTACACCGCTTTTCGGAAGGGATATTGAAGGAATAAATAAAACGCAGCGGCCGCGGGTCCGGCCGTTAAGATATATATCATGCGTGTACTGAACCCATACATGTCCGGTTGACAAACAGGGTGATTCCTGTGAAATATTTGGAAAACGTTTTCAAATACGTATACGGAATTTCATATTAGGTTACCGCCAACTGAGAGCGACGTAGTGAATGTCTTCACCTCATGTGATATACCGACGTAAATATACGAAGAGGTTTCAGAGGAAAAATACACAAAACAAGTACAAAGCAAAATACTAATGAGTAATATAACTACTTTACTAGTGGTAGATCTCAAGCCGAGGCTGTAAGTATCACTACTGCTCATATTTCTACCGCCGAAATCTTTTCAGTCTCCTTCTACTACAGGCTGGGCTTACCTTACTCCTATTCTTGATAGCTCGGGACTACAGAGCGAATCTAAATACTTAGTAATGAAATCAAAATTTAAGTATTATTTTGCCGCGTTTTAAGCCTTTTAGTATAACGAGAATAGTTCAATGATATCATAAAGATGATTTTGAAATAAAAATGTTAAACTAACGCTCGGTTATGTGGCTGCGATGCAAATGGAATCGCTGCAACAATGAAGGTACAGAATATCGCTGGAGTGGGGTCCAATTTTTACCGTACAAATATATATATACTTTTAAAAGATAACCGCTGCTGTTGAACTGTAAGTCCCTCATCATGACTACAACAAATATTACAACTGTTAATAACATAGCACATGAGTTAAATACACCTTTTTTCGTAGGTAAATCCAGCTAGAGATATTGACGATATGGTGGAAACGTTTACTGGTAGATCTCCGTTACTTTGGCGACAAGTACGAAGTGGACTCGCATTTTGTCGCAGTACTCTGTGAGTGTTAGAGACACCGGTGAGTTCCGAAGAAAATTCTGGGCCCTTCCGCAATGCACTGAGGATGACACTGATGGGTTTTAGTGGGTATAAATCCCATATAACCCTGGCTTCTCCCCCTAGAAGCAGAGAATCTTTTGAAGATTTTCCCTGCGAAGAAAAAGTCTCTGTTACTGGACTGTCTCGATAGGTACCAACGCAGCTCCTATTTCTACCACCAAATAGTACTGTACAAGCATTACTGTGTTCCAGTTTGAAGGGCGCTATATGTATAGGAGTAATGAGACTTAACACCTTAAGTCTCAAGGCGACGAGCGAAATGTACTGTATACCATCTTAACTATTATAGGTAGAAATATCACTTACTATCAGGTGAACGTTTTGCTCGTTTCGACGGAAAAAATACAAACAATATAAAAATTCTCCAAATATCACTTTCTGTTCACAAAACTGTTTCATAGAATCAAAGGGAAGGAAGACTCTAATAGTTACCCTCGTCACTTTACAGCGCTGGTACCTTTATAGGTGACTTTCAATAAAGGAAGTGGGTAATAATTCTTGTCCATTAATAAAGGTTATCTTTATCAGCAGATGGATGTCCACTGCTGGACATTGGCCTCCCTAAATATGCGATTAAGATGGCAACCAGAGTCTCGTTTGTTGATTAAAAGGATGCACCAGAAGAAGGTGAGGTTAGTTTGGGTCCCGTGAGTTGTTATATGGGATCCCTAACACCCCGAAGTATTAATCAGAACCCTTTTAAAATTGTTCATTGTAGAGCAATAAGTATTTAATAAAACAATCAAAAATCATTAGTTTAAGTAACAATCGTACTAATATCTTTACTTTATTGGCATGTGTCCGTGCAGAATGGTATGCCAACTTAATGCCGGACTTATGCTATATATATATATATATTGTAACATTTTGAAATCATTAATTTTGTATTATTTATTATATTCTAGTTTTATTGTTGCGAATGCAACGGGCAATTACTAGTATGAATATAATCTTTTTTCAGGATTACTAAAAGATGTCATATTGTTAACAAAAACTTAGAAATATATTTAAATTATGTTATATATTTAATACTATATACCTATAAATAGTTAATAGTGATTTTATATTCTAACATCCAAACATTGAAGAGAAAATTAATATTGGAATATACAAACATTGAAGACGTATACGAATACTTAGCAGTCGCAAACCTCACATAACACGTGTATGATTTACTCGTAAAAAAACGGGTTCTTTATATATAGCCACACGATTTAATACATGTCTTAAAGCACGTGATATTAATTGTTATACTAAGTGCACATAAATTGAAAAATTCATTAATGCAGGCTGAATCCGAACCCCGTACCTTTGTTCCATTATATTCAAACTACTAGGCTACCACGACTCTATATAATAAGGTTAAATGTATAACTAAAAACATGAGCTCATCTGATTATTATATTAACTGTCTCTATCATCAGCCGATAGACGTCCACAGCTGGGCATAGGCTTCCTCCAATCAATAATTCCCAAAGTGGTCTATATCGGCCCCTAGGTGTCTATGACCACCTGCAAGGAGTCTACATCAGCAAAAAAAATTTGGGGGTCCATGAAATGAAAAGGGGGGGTCCACGTAGTTTTAACATTAGCCGAGGAGATTTAAGATTAACCCTTACAAAATTGACGCCAAATGTTGATAATTTATTATTAAAGCATCAGGTTCATACTTCACACTAAAGATATTGACTTATTGCTTATGTTATTTTATTTATAGTTTATTTAAAATACGTATATTTTACATAACAGATACAAAATTTCATTTTGAGTAGTTTTAATTTAAATTCAATTAATAAATGGATAAATTAACATGTGTTGTTTACTTCAAGTTTTTAACACTAAATTTCACAACAGTTAGAAATTTACAGGGAAACAATATCAGGTGAGTAGGGGGTCTACACAACACGGAAAAATATGGCAAGGGGTGTACGACACAAAAAAGTTTAGGGAACTCTGCTCCAATAATGAAGAGATTGGAGTCAACTCCCATCACGCTTGTAAATGCGAGTTGGTAGGAAGGTAGAGGTTGTTGATTAGCTGGACATTAATGGAAAAATTCATTAGTGCAGGCCGAATTCGAACCCGGTACCTTCTGATTGGAAGGCAGGAATTAAATACACTAGGTTATCATGGCTTCTGTAAAAAAGGATTTGATCATTCAATAACAAATGAATCTTAAATGGAATTATACTTAATACTTTAATAAGCAAATTATAAATTATACTCGATCAACGATAGATTTGTAAAGTTTTTCACAACAACCGACCTCTAACTCTAAGTTTCATTTGTAAATTAGTTGAAATTTCAACGACTGATTTTTCTTAAAGTTTAAAAATTTTCACCGAGCAAAAAACGGTACATTTTCGTTTTTCAACTACAAACTTAATAAATCCGGTAAAGTGCTAACTTTCGGACGCGTTTGAAGTTGACGCAAAACTAATTTAATGATTTGCCTTTTAATAATCGTAAACTAGGTAATAGGTTGTGGATCGGTGAGTTCCGTAGATCCCGGAACCTTTCGCAATGCTCTGAGAATGACCACCGAGAAGGTTTTAGTGGGTATAAACCCCACATAAGCCTGACTTCTCCCCAGAAGCTGGGTATCTTTTGAAGATTTCCCCCGCGACAAAAAAGAGCCCTCCACAAGGTGAATTGACGGTCGAAGAAGATAATTACGGAGGCTTGTGCCCAGCAGTGGGCGTTATTCGGTTGACAACAACAACAACGGTTAATAATGATTATATGGATATAAAATTGTACAGGCGAGCTTAACTCAATTTGAGTTTTTTACCTTAGTGAAAGAGTAAGCCTCATACATATACATATATTTATATCTTCATAAAGGAGACGTTGTAGCAAATACCAATAGTCATATCTTAATAGACCATTAGGAAGGAAAACAACTAGGATAAGGAGCAGATATATGATAACATATAACAATGCATTTTCGTATATTATACATTCCACATAGAGACCTTTGCTTTTCAACAAAATCATTAGCTACAGCGCCCTTTAAATACTTTGCTACCTACAACTAAGTTGATATTAAGTTACAATAAAAAATTCAAGTAGCAAGTCGCCAACAGCAGCCATTACCACGCTATATGGTGACCAACTTTCGTAATTAAATACTTATCTAAAGTAAAAAAATGGTAGTAGGTTATAGTTCAAACCAGCAAAAGAAACATCTGTATGTACTTTAATATAAATTTGAGCTCTTTCTATAAAGGATTTAAAGACCTTTTGCTTTTCCAAATAAATTTACAAAAGTCGTAAAGTTAGCTGAAATGTTTAAATCAAAACTTATTATACCAAACATTTTTAATAGTATTTACATATTAATAGTAATTTAATACAGAAATTTATATTACTTTTAAGTTATAGTCTATATGTTTTTATCTAACCTATGTCTATAGTTATAGTGTTTTATATTAGCTCATAATAATTTTAATTAGTAATTTACTAGTGGGAGGTCTCTGTTACAGACCTTCTAGGTAGGTACGACCACAGCCATTTCTACCACCAAATAGTACAGTTCCGGTTTGAAGGGTGCTGCAAATTATACAATTACTGCGGTAATAGTACCTTACGTCTCAAAGCGACGAGCGTAATGTGGTACTGTATATACCATTTTAACCAGAGCCTCGTTAAAGACAAGCGTATCACTTACAATCAGAACGACTTACTAGTAACATAAGTTAGGTTAAAAATTTAAAATCATGTTCAACAAAACAGTGTTCAAAAGAAAGTTATTTCTACAGAACTCGTGAATTGTATTCACATTTGCTTGAAACAGTTCAATTATTAGAAAAAGGAGTCGATGTAAAAATAGGAGTGAAATGGCCATTTCAATAAAACTGTACAGGCCCTTGGGCAAGTATTACTTTTTTGACGTGGGATCAGATAGCGCTGCTGCTACAAATGGGAAATTTCACATTCGCCTGCTATTTGTACACGCAACGAAATATTTTCTTTTTTCCGCACGAAACAAAAACAGCTTTTGGTGAAGTTACTAAAAGGATTCATTGTCAATATTGTCTCTTTTGTATTACTATTTAACAGTAAAGAAATAAACAAACATTTAATAACCTATTAAAGTTAACTGAAAGTAGTACATAATTGCATTATTATCATCAACCGGTATATGTGCACTGCTGGACAAAGTCTGTCTAAAATAGCCAATATTTGGGCCGTCTTTCACTATGCTGGCCCAATACGAGTTGATGGGATAAATTATTGATATTCTAAAATAGAAAAATTATCTTATTATCAGTAAGTAAACAGCAAGTTTTATGTTAGTTTGAAGTCTGACCTGATAAGTCACCTTGGGAAATGAGGTGTTAAGTCTCGTTGCTCCAGTAATTTCACTAGCACCCTTCAAAGTAATGTTTACACATGTAAAGAAATTAAACCACTCAAATTCTGTTGGGCAATATATATTCGTTCAGAGTGACAGCACTTCCACTTAGATTCGTACAATAATCGTAATGCGTCCTCCGTCTCATGCTCACCTCTTGTATACACAATAACTATCCTCGGCCACGTTTCATACATAAGTCAATTCCTTTTTAATAAATAAACTTACAACCCTATCGAACAGTAAGGTTCACATTAAGTCTTTTTAAAATTTTATTAACGTTTACAATCATATTACACATGTAAATCTTTAGCATATCGATATCGCACTAATCTAACTGTCAAAAGTTGACTCCTAAGATTGAGCTATTATGAAACTGAAAAGTTATTAACTTCGTATTAATTTTCATTTCTTTCTTTAACCAATGGAAAACAAAAAATCAATAATACACATAAGATAACACAGACTGAACATTTACGCATCACACTAGCTTTATTACAGCTTTGTCTAAAATTATTTTAAGTTCGACGTAAGTTCGTAGTAGTAACAAATGAAAAAAAAAGTAGTAATAATTTTTACCTAATTTTGTGAGAGGACACTAACTTCTGTAACTCAGGTGGTAAACCTAGCACAGAAGTCTGGGATTTTAAAACTTTTTGTAAGCATTTGTGTGACAAATAAAGATTTTTTTAATTTTTCATTTTCATATAGATTCGATGTGACAAGAATAACAAAGAATATCAGTGGAATCATAATAGTTACATACATTGTTCAAATACATTTATTACTATACGTATCTTGTTTTGACTAAATTAATGATACATGTAGTATAAAATAAGAGAGATTTACGGAACGACAATAGTCATGTGCACATCTTTTATAATTGATACTGTCAAATAAATATACAAAAACTATAATTAACAGGTTGTTTAACAATTTTTAAAATCATTACACGTATTACTATTTTCTGGTACATACATACCTAGACGATCTCCGGTAACAGAGACTTACCAATAAAAATCATCTTAAAGATCAGTATCTTCTATAAATAAGTAAAGTAATTTTCAAAACAAAAACATGAGAATTACTTACAAGCACACTTCACCATCGACCATCATCATCCGATAAACGTCCACTGCTGGACATAAGCCTCTCCCAAATATCTCCATACCGGTCCTGCGCTGTCTGCATCCATCTGATTCCTGCTACTTACACCAGATCGTTACTCCACTTTATGTTTAATAACCACCCGATTTGATACATATCTTAAATCACGTGATATTAGTTGTTATACTAACTGCATATAAATTAAGCAATTCATTGGTGTATATTGTATTCGAACCCGGTACCTTCGGAATTGAAGGCAGTTCATATCACTAGAATATCACGGCTTCTATGTTTACCGTTAGTATAGTTTCTTACTTTAACATAACTATATAAACAATTATAAGTATAAGTAATCCTGTATAATTTTTTTTACTCTTTTATTATATAACCCTTAACTAAGCTCCTGTTCCTCCTCATGGCATTCTCTACCAGACAACCTAGGAGGTGGGAGATGCTGTGGTTGGTGAAGTGTGAAAGATATATTTAAAGCTAAAATAATAATAATAGTTTATATATGGTATATACATATACTTACTTATACATACAATTCTATACATAAATACAAAAGAAGCTAAATGTATATATATAAATTAATATTTCAATAAAAACAGATAAGACAACCTAATCCTTTGATTCCAAATATGTTTGGATTGCAATATTCCAATGTTTGGAGCTCTTCTGATATTATCAGGCGAGGAGTTCCAAAATTGTGGTGCTTGAACTGTAAAGGTTACTAAGCCAGTGAAATGTTGAGGAACACTAATTATAGAATAAATAGTTGGAGAGAGTTCCTTGTCATGGTTTGAAGAATAACTTCTTGCTTAGAAAAAAATCTAAGTCTCCAATCGAGAAATAATTTTCCATAATCCGGACCTCAGCGCGAATAGGGGCCAAGTTGCTTGTAATCGAGTAGAAAACTTCGATTTAACGTTAAAATTTTGTTGTTCGCCTAACTCACCCGCCCTCAATAGTTTGCGGTTAATTACTTGACCAGTTAACTGCTGAAAGTTCTTTACAGCTTCGGCCTTATCGCGCGGAATAACGGCTGAGTCATACAAAAAGCTCCACTCGTAGTAAAGGGCTATTTGTTCGATGGCTCTGCGATCGGGTTATATATCTTAAACTTTACTACTTTACGAACCTATACATCTATGTTCTGTTTTTGATTTTCCAAACCTGGTTCTCTAAAGCAAAATTCCTGGATAACTAGCATTCGGAAGACAAAGAAGAAAGTGGTTTGACGATATAAGAGAGTGGACAGGTTTTGAGTATTCTTCATTAAAAATGTCAATGGATCGACATAGTTTTCTCACTGCCCAACTTCATTTTGAGGATGGCACTGAATGATGATGATGATATACATCTATATGTTGAACATAAATTTTATTATGTACTTTTTAACCACTTATTTGAGGTCTTACAAATTTGAGCATTACAAAGAACTGCTTTATACAACACAGCGTAAACTAAAACAAGAGGTAGGGATTCCTCAAACTACACACAGTAAATATTTTCTGGAATAAGTATTTTATTTATTTATTTATTATATGAAAAATATTAATTATTTAAATTATATGTATACACTAGTAAGTCTTCTTTTTTTCTTTTCTCTTCCTTGCATTGCCTTTCATGCCAAAAACCGCCCCATCTTTACAGTTTCCTCTTAGTTATATTCTTTTAACATTTTACATTTTTTGTTGTATTTATATATATACAAATTCGGTTCATATTTTCCTTATTAAGTCTAAAATTTACAGTTCTACATTTTATACGCTTTACATTTGGCTTCTTTTACTTATTATCATTAACATTTGCTTTAGTATCTTTATCAACACATTATTCATTTACAGTTTGCCGAGAACCGTCTAAGTACCACCGCAGTTCCTATTTGTACCGCCGTGTAAACATTACTGTGTTCCGGTTTGAAGGGTGCTGTATGCTAGTAAAATTACTGGGGTAACGAGACTTAACACATGTCTCAAAGTGTTGCTGTATACCATCTTAAACAGCACCGCTTTGTTATAAGCAAGCGTATCAATTACTGTTAGGTAAACGCCTTGCTCGTGTCGTCGTTTCAAAGAATAAGAAAATATAACCTTCCTAGACCGTCTCCGACAACAGTCACCTACAAACAATAAATCCAGTTACCTTAGTATATTTATTAGCTATAATATTCCTCAAGTAGACAGTATATAATTGCTTATGAATAAAGTAGTAACGAATGTATAGGTTAATGCTTGACCTCGATCCCGCCTGGTGTTAAGTAAAGATGTGGTCGATGATAGTAAAGCGCATTAACCTAGCAAATGCCTATTCACTCTTTTCTTGAAGACGCCCACATCGTAATTGTACGGGAACACTGACACCGGCAAGTTGTTCCACTCCTTAGCTGTCCTTATTAAAAACGAGGAGCTGAACCTCTTTGTGTGTATACTGGGGATGTTTACAACATAAGGATGGAGTCTCGCCGTGCGCCTTGTCGTTCGGTGATGGAAAAAAAATTATATCTTCTTTGTTAGTGAGAACTAACAAAGAAGATATAAAATTCGATTACTATAAAGTTCCCACAACATCTCACCTCTCCAAAGGTTAGCTGGTCGAGAATATTTGCTGGTGTTAAGTCTTCTGTATATCTTACTTTAAAGATCTTAGAATAAAGAAATGAAAAAACAAAAATAAGTTTAGCGAGCAGTTGTAACTTAAATCTTTATAAGTAACAAACTACTGGTGGAACTAGTTCGTATGTTATCGAATAGTGCCGGCTACATTTTACAAATTTATTATCGAAACAAATATCCTGTCAGCGCTCGCAGCAGTTTCTAAAATGTTGAAAAATGTTTCGGGACAGAAATTACTTCGCTACTAACTCTTTTATCAGAGCCGTTAAACACACGCGACGCACACTCCAAGACGTTTTAACAGCACCCTCCGTTATGCGATGGTATTATTGCTGAACGTAATTCTAACTCTTTCTCTGTACATCTGACAGCTCACACTGAACAGTTACTTGAAGCCGAGTGCAAATATTACTGTGTTTCAGTATGAACTTCTTTGTAACTATAGAATAAGTGTATCATCAACAAGTAGTTTATTATAATCAAAGTCAAAAATTTTATTCAATTAAGGAACAATATTTCACTTAATGAACGTCAGAAATTTACCAGACATTCGCAAAGCAAAGGTGAGGACTTGAGAAGAATCATCATCATCATTTCAATCGATAGACGTCCATTGAAGAATAGGTGCAATGAACTCAGCGGGTTGTAAACTTTGTTTTAATACAATATGCCTTACACGTAAACTTACGTGTTGACCGAGAATCAGCGCATTTTATTTCCATACATATTATCACAACCTTATAGGAGATAGAAGTAACTTAATAATACATAGTCAACTTCAACGAGCAAATCAAACCTTTAAAAAAAAACATAATATGAAGTAACTTAAACTTAACTATACAGATATTGAGAAGCTGTCTACTGATATAATTGATGATAGTGACGCTGAGTTGGAAGCTGTCACAGATTTAAGAAGTGGCAGACTGTAATGTTGAGACCACGTCTCTTCCCACACATGGCCTGGGTTATTTATATCAATTTCTCCATGCCCAGTTAAAGGTCTCAGTGGACTTCCCAGCTTATCTTTCGCTAGCCTAAGATCTAGCCACAGCATCACACCATTCCGATCGTTACCCAGACTGTGGACTCAGCTCACCCACGCACCTATATGGTATGCCGTACTATCTATTAACACATTCACTGCCAAACACTCGGATCCGAGTACATAAGGTCCGTAGTTGTGTCTCCAAATCAGGTTTGAAAAAACAGTTAACTCAATTCCCTTTTCATTTATTTACCACATACAATCAATCGTTTACATGTACGTTAATAAATAAGATTTCAAAATAATTGGTTTCCATAGATTATGTATTTATATGGCAGTGAATGTGTTAAGAATAGATTGAAGATTAATAATCTGTAAGAAACACTTAATAGTTTAAGTGTTACTTACTAGCTGAATACCACTGCTGGGATATCGTGATCGCCTAGTGATTTAACCATCGACCTTCCACTCCTAAGCTACCGGATTCAAATTCGGCTTGCACCAATGAATTATACAATTTATATGCAGTTAGTATAACACCAACTAATACTACGTGCTGCGACGGTGAAGGAGAACATAATGAGGATGTAGGTTTCCTGCAGCAGTCCAGCAGTCCAGCAGTGAACGTCCGGCTGATGATGAAGTATTCGGCCAGATCAACATACTAATATTCTACTAACATTTTGTATTACATATCCAGATAGATCCCGAAAGATGATCCTGTTATATTCATTTCGTTGAAAACCCTTCTGTAAACATTGAAGTAATAGAAGATTTTGTGTTTTTTAAATTATTCATGAATTACCTTTATTTTCTTATACATCTAAGTTATATTTAAATAATAATATCGTAGAAAGGTTGTT
>DWLS01003936.1:0-14806 GCA_018246255.1 Pachliopta kotzebuea | reverse complement strand
AACAACGTTTCATGTGTAGTACTTACATATGTTTAATATGTCCTGGTTTTAAGAGTGCTGTTACTTAAAGCAATGAGTTGTATGTAATTTTGATGAGTTGTTAAAGTAACTCATGAAAAATGTGCAAATCTCATGGCTATGAACGTATTGTAATTCTGTGTGTATTTGCTCCTTAAATTGATTGGTTAAAGGTATAACTCACCACCACGATTGCTTCACTATTGTATTTCTCCACTAATATTGAATTGTGTTATAGACTACATAAAAATACATAAAATTTTCTTACAGCACTAAGAAAACATTGTAAATATATTTACCATTTGCCTATTAACAAAAGTTCTTCCAATTATTACCACACATTTCGGTAGCTTTAACAAATTTTAAGCGATCTTTTAGATCTTTTGCATTTCATGGCGCCTGTTATAATCTGTTTGTACATAGTGGTGAATGTCTCGGATTTCAAATAAAATGTAATTTAGCATACATAGGAGACGAGTGAAAGCTTTACGTCACTTCAATTTTGTGTTAAAAGTAAGTGTGCGCTCAAGTAACCCGGGCCGAGGGTAATGTATTCCCATATATACATAAGTGAAAACATTTTAAGAAGCTCCACGGACTCACTGCATCACCCCCGGGGTTAGGGTCTAAAAGCACTATCTCAGAGCCAAAGCCTTACATCTCTTCTCAAATTCAACTTTCTTTGCTCTATACAAACCCGTGTTGATGCTTGAATCTATTACAGAACCGTGTTTTGATACTACAAATATTCGAATTTAAATAATTAAAAAACTATTCATAACAAACATCATGTTTGGAGCACAACATGGAACATGTAAAACTTACTAGCTGCAACGCGTTTAGTGTTGAACCTAAGTAATGTTTCTTTCAGTAGAGTCTTCTTATCAGTCGCAGTAGTACGTAAGGATCTGGTTGATTACTTACAGAAATTTGATAGAAATATTCCTAGCATCAATTACACGTGTCGCAGTATACTTGACAAATTCACGTTCGCCATTGCGCATGGCAACCAAAAAGTATCACTAGACTCAGGATTACAGATGCCGACCACCGAGTAAAATAAAGACCAGAATGAAATTTTGTCATTCACCAAATCAAATGGTCGATTTCGTGCGAAATAAATTGAAAAGTTTAGCGAATTTAATTCCATCTTTCCCATTCACCGTCACCGGCTTGGCGGAAGCGAATCTCGATGTTTTGTAATGGAGCTTTTTAAAATGGAAGTCGAACTTTTGTCAGACACTTTTAGCCGCGCTCGGGATACATTTAAGCTTTTTAACTTTCCTACTTCGGTAATGTATACCACTCTCGCCTAACATCCTAAAGGTGTCGTATAATTTTTTTATTCCAGCAAACGTAATGGTTAAGTAACTTCCTGTGCCTATCAGTCGCCAATATTAATAAATATTTCTTTCTAAATAATTGCGTTCATCTGCTGAAACCTACTTAACCAAGTTTAAACCTACTTTATTTAGTATGAATGCGTAAAGTTGATTGTAATGTACTATAATATTAGTCACAGAATGAGGCGTCAAGACGAGCAAAGTATTCACCTAATGGTAAGTGATACGCTTGACCATAGTAACGCGGCGCAGGTAAACTCTTTACAAAGATGTCGTAACTTTACACATTACTATTTAAATAGGCGAGATTAAAACAACGCAAAATTAAATTAATGTAAAGAATTAAATAAAATAACTGAAAATTGGCCTTAACAAATTTGAACCTGCAAATTAAATAAATTTTCAAAATCAATGTTTGTACGTAATGTAAGCGCTTAACGAGCCGCGAACGGGAGTCCTGAGCGGATCAGCGAATGGAGTGCTTCATACATAATGTAGCAACGACAGAGTGTTGTTTTGAAAAGCGTCCTGAATACGTTATTCTTCATCAGACCAGGTGATGCCTACACACCTCATGAAACATTTAACGACATATCAATACCACTTACGAATTCGACACGGGTAGAATAATCATCGGAGCTATATTTTGTAAACGACAGCAATCTGACATCGTAGAGACATACACGACCTTCAACTTACGTCGTAAATTATACACCAACATTGTTAAAAGGCTGAATAACAATGAATTAAGACTTAGATTTTAAAAGTCTGTACGAATGTTTTATCTTAATTTGATGCAATACTGAACACGGGATTTTATGAATCAACCATATTATAAATAAGAAGATTATTGTGGCTATAATTTTAAAAATTATGTAAACAAAAAAAGCTTATGTACGTAAGTCATCACAACACTTACACGGTAAACATACAAAACAATATACATTTTATGGAATTATATAAAAACCAAACGCGGGGAATCAAGCGCCTACCCTTTTACTATGATTTCTATTCCGAGTCTATCGGGCAGCCCGTAAGATGGCAGCTTTGAAAGTAGTGCTTTGTGCCAGACACGATGGAAGGCTTTCGCAATGTCCAAACTAACGGCCAAAGCCTCCCCCTCTCTCTCAACCGCCTGTGCCCATCGATGAGTTAGGTACCCTAAAAGATCGCCAGCCGAGCGACCCGTACGGAAATCGTAATGTCGGTCACTGATCAGCTGGTGCTCCTCCAGATACTTTAGGACCTGGCGGTTTATCAAGGTCTCCATGATTTTGGAGAGCAAAGAAGTGATGGCTATTGGTCTATAGTTGGACGGATCTAAGCGGTCGCCTTTTTTAAGGATCGGGTGCACTAATGCTGTCTTCCAAGAGCACAGGACTAAGCCTAATGAGTAGGAGTGTTGAAAAAGGCGCATTAAGAAAGGTGCTTACTCCGGCGCGCAAATCCTAAGCACAATAGGAGGAATTCCGTCCGGCCCGCTCGATTTGTGCATGTCTAAGGAAAAGAATACTCTCCTAACTGCGCTCTGTCGAAACTGTATGTCCGGCATAGAATACGTACACCGAGGAATAGTAGGGTCGAGTTAGTTGCAAACAAAAATGCCAAGAACTTCTCTTTCGCAACGGGGGCCAGAGAGTCATCCTCCCTGAGTAATGATGGCAATAATGGCTTACAGAAGTTTCCTTGTACAGCTTCGGCAAGTGGCCAGAATGCACGCGTTCCTGAAGGAAGCCGTGCTAATCTTTCGCCGTTTCTGCCAATGTGCTTTGACTTTGCAGCGAGAATTACTCTTTTGAAGGACCTAGAGGCAGAGTTATACTCCTTTTTGAGGGCGATGGTATTTACATCCCGGGACACTGCTGCACCGTACCAGCTCGATAACATTTTCGCTTATGGCGTGATGCCGGTTTACAAGAGCCACCGAACCAAGGCTCAGCTTTTCCACCAATAGTTGACGCAGAATATGGAATAAATAATTCCATGCCCTACAATACAATACTTGTGTTAGATCGTAAGCTAGAGCTGTCAGTCATAAACTGATCTATATCTATATCTATAAGTCATAAACTGATCTCTCCGCATGATCGGTAATGCGTGAGCCAAGCCATTCGGCGTGGTGGGCGTTGAAGTCACGAAGTATGACGATTTCTGTGGAGGGACTTTGTTTGAGCACAGAATCTGTAGCCATTTGGATGTGGTCGATGAGTCGGTCCGTGTCAGTATTTCCACCGTGGTACCTATAGAGGCACGCATAAAAACAAGGATGGTCGTCGTTGTCTACGCGTAGCCATGTGATGGACAGGTCCGTACCTTCAAGACTGTCGAGGCGTCGATAGCTGAAATCCTCTCAAAAAAGCATCCGCTCAAAAAAGCAAATTCCGCGGCTTTGTACTAAGAAATACTAAAGACTTCAAAAAAATTGGCACAAAAATATTGTTGTACAACTTCGTGCGGAGTATTTTCGAGTACTGCAGTGTAGTTTGGCGGCCAAACAGCCAAAGAGTCCATAAGCGATTCTTGTGGCACCTAGCATACTGTAATTGTCAGACCAAATAACTCGCTACTTACAACAGCTGCCTACAATACTTCAAGATACATAGCTTATCATGTCGATATAACCTTCCCGATGCACTATTTCTCTATATACTGGTCAGAAATATAATCGACTGCCCCAATTTATTGGCTCGAATACAATTCTATGCTCTTCCCCGTCTTCCACGATATAAAATCACACTTTTCTGTCCTCCTTTCCGAAGCACGGTTTTAGGCGCGAATTCACTGTACCGAGATTGTGCAAGATCCTAAACAGTTGCAGTGATGCAGTGGACCTACATTTTGACAGAGTTGGCAAAAGTCATCAACAAGTTTTGTCAATATTTTTATAACAGTAATTTAATTTACAAAAATCACGCACATGCGATGGTAATGTGAACGATGTTCTCTTAATGTTAATTAAGTAGATTATATCATTGTGTATTGGTGTGCATGTGAAACTAGCCTGTAAGAGATTTTTACACGCATTTAATTGTATATAGCCAGTGTATGTATGTTATAGATTTAATTTAAGCGTAAACAATTGTTGGATAGTCATATTAAATAAATAAAATAAAATCACCAGTATTATTTAAATTCATGTATGTGTCCTCTTCTGAACATAGCTCTCTTGTAATGTATTTTACAAACTACGCTGTGGAAGTCTAGTGACTACCAGCGATTATTTTTATGTACCTAGTTGGAAATCACTGCCTCTGGTACTAGAAAATAAAGTTTTACGTATATAACATTACGTAACATAGTTTTACGTATTACATACAATAAAACATGTTGTATATTTAAAAAATAAATTACTGAAAATTTATTAATTTAACACCTCTTCAAAATCCAAATGACCCTGCATGGAGCGAAACGCTGGTTTCGATTCGCGACCAGAAATGTGATTTTTTTATGGTGGCAAGTGTAATTAGGATAAGATATATAAGAAGAAAGATAAGAAAAATAACAAAACAAGAAAGTAAAATATCCTTACCCAAAACACGAAGGTGGAACTATATAAAAAAAGATATGAGGCTTAATAGTCACATTGTAAAGTTGAGTTTGAGTATTCTTCATAAATAAGTAAAAATACGCTGTAATTAATTATATAACTTGTACACAAAACTATTACAAGTTATTGGATATTAAATGCAAGGTTGTATTATTAAAGTATTTTACATATAATGATTAAATAATATCTATCTGACACCTCAGAATTAATTAATCCACTTAGAGATTGCATCTAAATGCCCCTCTGCCCGCGCTCTGTCCCCGCTCAGGGTCGATCCGTTTCCAGCCACTTAAACTTCACGCGGCGCGCCCTAGCTTCCGTTTTAATTACAAAATTAATTCAAAATGTAATTAAAGTTAACAATAAGACAGCAAACAATTGACGTTATTTATGTTTGTTTATGCTCTATATAAGTTATCTTGTTGGTATTTTGAATTAATCTAATATCAATATAAATGGAACAGCAATGCGTCTAATATGAAACGTTTTTTTAAGCAATGAAAACAAATAAAATGGATCTAAAATATTCATTAAAAATGTTTCAATGCAATGTCTCTTGATTTCTTTGAGTACATGATCTCACCTATTAGTAAGCGTCGATGTAATCTTTGCTGGCAAAATGGACCACTAGTCTTGAAGAAGCCTATTCTTCTATTAAAGATTCCCACATCGTAAAATAACGGAAACACTGACGTCTGGTGACATACTATTCCAACCCTCCTCTGTTAAGTTGTGAAATCCTAGTGGTTTAAACGCCAGCCTTCCACTCCGGAGGTATCGGGTTCGAATCCGGCTTTCACCAATGAATTGCTCAATTTATGTGCAGTTAGTATAACATCAACGAATATCACGCGCTTTAACCCATGTATCAAATCGCGTGGCTATGAACCTAAGAAAACACCCTTCGCTGCTCGTATTATGAAGAACGAAGAAAATATTAAGAGAAAAGATTGTTTTACTGGTCAATTTTTGTAGTCTGCAAAATTACGTTACACTGATAATTTCGTCTCAGACCAACGTTACCAGAAAAATTAAACAAGAAATTGTCGAACATAAATAATGTACAGCGTAAGGAAGACTCGGTATGTCAAAATCTTGGCATCAACAATTATTAAACATAAGGTATATCTGATATTTACCAATAGATTAATGCGCATTTCGTTGAATTTTATTAAACAAATTATATTCATTTCGGATTTTTTTAAGAAAAACTTAATTCCTATCGAAAATAATTTACAATACAATACCAGTCTGTGTAATCGTTTACAATATTTAAACGAAATAGTAGTTTATAGAATAATTCAACACCTTAAGTTTTTAAATTATATCTATAATATTTCTAGATTATTACAAATGTACTATACACTAAATCATAAGATGTCAAAACCTCTTACTTTAATTTTTATCAAATCTTTTCCATATTTAATGTCGTTAACGCCGCAATACTTAGCAGGCAAATCGCGGTCGCAATGTACACTCATCCACTCTACATCGCTATACAGGCAATAAAGCTCAGTTCAAAAGCACTTAACAAGATTGATTCAAACCATTTACCATTCTTTAAACAAACACAAAAACCTTTCCATTACCGTAAATTATAAAACCTTTTAACAAATCGAAATTGAAAGAATGAACCTATAACATAAAGCTAAAATTGTTGAATATTTTTAAAAATACAATTTTGATTACAACTTTTGACTTGAGTTCCTATGATTTGTTGTATTAATATAATAAGAAAGGATACAATACAATTTTGTATCAGCTAAATGCGTATTCGATCTCGTGACTAATATATCTTCATTCTGCCTTTGTTGCCTAAAAAAAAACATAAGCACAACTTGTTCTTTAGTGGAAAAAACGTTTAAAGTAAGATTATACTAAGTCTATTTAAAGTGGACTCAACCACCTTGTGACTTATTCTACTATGTATAACCTGATTATAAAATTCTTTCGCTGTAAATTGAAATTGTTTTCGAGGCAGTTACTTGAGTTAAATATTTCGTGCAGACAATATTCATAATTGACTACTTAAGTTAAAAAATTAAATACACTAAACAACTCTAATTAATTGAAATACCTGAGAAGTTATTTAGAAAAAACAGATAAAACGTATCGTATAAATTTATTAGAATGTTATATTCGGTTCTTGAAATATATACATTACGTTATATTTTTTTTTACATAAGAATAGTTCGATGTTTGTAGAACTTGATTATAACTATCTGCATTTTATTCAAAAATGAATCCTTAGGATAAAAACCTGTTACCAATGTAATTGGTAGAATGGTACAAAAGTTTAAATCCCGCAACACCGTTTAATTTGCAGCTTGTAGCAATCTTTGAGTAAAAATAATGTTGTTCAAAAAATTAAACGCTTATGTTTTTTAAAGCATAAATTTAAGTTCAAAAACAAAAGTATCGTCATCGAAAAGATAAAACAAATATATATATATTTGTTTTATCACTCAGATATTGATTCGTGTACACTTTGTAAACAATAAATGATTTTAAATCTGTTTTGTACCAAACTTCTATAGCTCATATAATTTTAGACACTCAAGTTTTAAAAAATAAATAAAGAATTATTTTACTACATTTACATGTAAACACATCAGTTGCTTATGCTTATAATGTAATAATACATTGCACAAAACATTTAACAAAATCAGTATTGGCAAAAAGTAAATAACCATCGTTCTGCTTACAAAGAGTATAATATTTTATGACACTGACAATGACTAGATAATACCGCGCATGTTTGACTAACAAGATTTCGCAATATATTTATAAAAAATACACAAAGGAAGTCATTTCGGCATTTTGTTTACGATGCCAACAACTCGAAAAAAAGTGATTAAAACAGTCTATAAGGATGAAGACGACAGTGAAGATTTAGGTGGTGACTTCAGCGACTCCGGTACGGAGGCAGAAATATCACCAGCTTCGAGTTCTGATGAGGATGCACATGAAGAAATTGGTGCGTCCTCGGGCGAGGAATTTAAAAAGAATACAAAGAAAAATTTAAAAATTACAAAAAGAAGAAAACCACAATTTGCTAAAGCTTTTATCAATAAGATTAATAAACAAAACAGTGCAGACGATGAAGGCGAAGATTTACCGGCATCAAATTTTTCTGTTAAAAATTTAACTGCAGCTGATAAATTATTGCCTTCAGTACTCAATCTTTCAGAGAGTGGTAAGTAAATTACAATTTGTTGTTACTTTAGTTTATTTTAAATTTTGTGTTTATTTTAGTACTTTTTAGATAGCAGCGATGATGAACCTCTGCCAAGTACTAAAAACAATGAAAAGGGTTGTACCAAAATTGTACCAAAAAATGTGGGACTGGATACTGATGAAGACAATACTAATGTGGAATATAGAGATGTTAGTAAATTTATGTTTGAGTTCTTTATTTAGAACATTTATTTTTGTCTCTATTTTTGTTGCTTAAGTTATTTCATGAACTATATGCAAAAAATGGTGTTAGAAATTAACTTGAAATCATTACTGGTTAAAAAACCTTGTTATAATAATAAAAAAACTTAAATGACATATCTACTATTTCTCATTTTTAAAACGTGAAGTAGCTTTGAGTTAAAATGTTCTCTGAATTTGGATTCTCTTTTGTAAAAAAATCTGTTTTAGGAAAGTTGGTTTTTGTTTTTATTTATCAATTTTGTATATTTTTATTTAATATTTCTTGTGATGTTACTTTTCAGCAATGAAGTTTAGGAGGCAGTTGTCAAAATTCTCAGTTGTTTAAGTAAAGAACAATGCTTATGTTTAAAAATTACCATTTTGTGTACATTGCTTATATTATGACACAGCACCTAACACTTGCCTTATAACATAAAGAAATCTCACTAAATGTTAAGGTCTCATAATGATGGACTTTAACTTGTATAAGGGTTTCTGTAAACCCAATCACATAATCACACATTTGCCTCTTGTTATGGGAAATTGTAATCAAACATGAAATATTTATTGTATGGTACATGAAAAAATATTATAAATCTCAATGTATTATCCATTTCTAAGGAAACTGTAAAAAAAAATCACAATTTTGCCAAAAAAGACATATTAATACCATTTTTAAATGTAAAACATCCTCCCCAACATTGTATAATATTTAATGACTTGTAATGGTAATGTTCATGTAATAATACCTACAACATTGTATTCTTTAAATTCTTAGTTATATGAAAACAAACCATTAGAGGGGTGTTTAGATGGATAAATCTAAGACTTATACATCAGAATCTTTGCTCCCCTACCTAAATAATTGATTTCTTCTAACCTATTTGCATCTCACAGACAAGTGTAAAATTTGTTTATATGAAAAACAATATTACATAAATAGAAAATTTTTATTTGATTAAAATTTCATAAATATGAGAAGAATAAAATCTAATTACTTTGTACAAGATGATAATGTTTGAAATGGTCAGGTATAATGCCACATGGCAGGTACCACATTGATAAAATTATCTTTTTTTTTCTGATAAACAACTTCACAGCGTTTGCAAGCTTTCTTTGATGTATTAGTTACAATAAAGATTAGAAAATGTGGACCCGTGAGCGCAAAAGTGTGCTATGGAAATAGTGGTCAAGCTTATAGCAGATGGGTTTAAATGAAATATTTTCACAGGTATGGTCAAACCATGAAAAAGTTGAAAGTGAGGAAATTGCAAAGAAGACATTTCTTGAACTTGAATTACATAAGGCAAAGATAGAAGAAGCTAAAATGTCAATTATGAAATATTCGTCTCATAATAATAAAGAACCTGAGTCAGACGTAAAAGATTTACTTGCACAAGGAGAAGAAATAGAATCGAACACAAAACCAGTAAAAAGAAAAAAAAGGAGAAGACAACTTGATCAAAGTGATTCAGAATTAGAAGATTGGGAAGAAGTGAATGGTAACCATTTAATTATAAACAGATTTTTTTCTGTTATGAGCTAACCTTTGCTTGAAGTCAATATCACATGATTTTAAGCAATAAAGAAGTTATGGATGGTGAAGCATGCTTGTTTATATTAGTCTATCTTTCATATCTTGACATTTGAAACACAGCAAAGCTGTTCTGGTGGTAAACTAAACCTATGACAAATATGAGAGTATTAGCTAGCCAAAGGACTTTGAAATATTTCAGCCAGACATTGGCGAAATCTAAGAGGTAACACCATTAACCTAAATAATTTAGTTGATCTGAAAATTCAGCCATTAATCACACTCTGTAATATGTGGTCATGGAATTGAAGTGGTCAGCACACATGTTATTTAGTAAGCAAAACAATTGTTTTTGTCAATTTTTGAATTGAATAGTTTATGAAATGTGCTATTTCCTTTGATTGTTTGTTAAAATATACTTTGTTCACTTATTTGGCTTTATTAGACAAGGTATTAACCTGATATTAAGTGATTAAACATTATTATGACTATTTAACCTGGGTAGCTATGTTCATGTTTTATTTAATACTACTTGTAGAAGAATGTGTTCAGTGGTTAAGATAATGATGTTGATCTACGTCTATTAAATTGGGAAATGATTTACTTTAATAAGACTAAAACACTATTTATAAATTTTCAGAGGCAAAATCAATACCTCAACAAGGACTTCAATTAACAGTAGATATACCTGATTATGTAACACGTAAAACAAAAAAAGTTGATGTGGAAATGATGATGAAAAGAAGAATGAATAAAGTAAAAAAAGAGTCTCAAGTGTATATGCACAAAGTCCATGTACTTTGCTGGCTGGGTCATGGTAACTTTATTAGTACAGTTTTAAATGACCAAGATATTATGTCTGCTGCATTATCATTAATGCCATCAAAAGAATGTTATCCTGGTGCAAGAGTGGACATGAAATATGTGGAGCAAATAACTATGTGGTATAAAAATAAATTAACTTTAAAACAAGATAAACATGAACTTAAATTTAGACCAAAAGCACCACATTTGAAAGAAATACTAATTGCACAAATTAAAAACAGGATAGTAACATCAAAAAAATACATAGTATACATATTTGTAGCAATGCTTAGAGCTATTGGTTTACAATGCAGAGTCATGCTAAATTTCATAACAGTTCCGATAAAGCCACCAGCTTCTGAATTACATTCATTATCAACAAAGAATACAGATAACAAAATAGATGAGGAAGAAAGTGCAAAAAAAATAAAATCAAAGAAACCATCTAAAAAACCAGTTGCAATGAAGAATATACCTCAATTAGATGGTAATTTTGATTATACTTCAGATAATGATTATGATAACATTATGCAAGTAGATGGTAATAATGATTTACCTCCTAAAACTAGGTCTGCAAGAAGTGCAATTGCAATAGAAAACAAAAAAAAAATCAAAAAAGCAGATGAATCCACAGAAGAGGGTGTATCTCCTCCAAAAAAAGCTAGAAAAAATGCAAAAGCTGAAGTAAGCGATAGAAAGTCAGAACAAACAGCGAGTAAAAAGGTTTTATCACTCTTGCAACAAGAAAAACCACAAAGTAAATCATCTAATACTTTTATAAAAACTAAACCATCAACAAGAAGTAGCAAGAAAACAGAAATTAAACTGATAAATAACGCAGAAACAACATGCAATAAGGTAACCAGTGATGAACCGAAACTAATAATCACTACAGAAAAAATAGAAAAAGACACAACTAGTACTTTTTTTTCTGACAAAGAAGCTAAAGTAAATAATAATAAATCAAGGACTTTAAGAAAGAGAGCGTTAACTGCTAGTTCTCACATATCAAATGATATAAACAAGAAAGATATACCGGAAAGAAAGGCAAAACCGAGAACAAAGAGTACGCCAGGAAGACCTGGTAATACAAGCAAATATTTTACAGATGACTCCTTAAAATCGTCGAAACAAAATCTGAGAAAAACTACCAAGGAACTTAAAGATGTAGAAGATGAAAAGAGGGTAAGTCACAAAGATATCAAACAAAAGATTAAACCTAATAATGATGTGACTGGCGATTTAGTACAACTAATAAAAAATAGAGTAAAAGAAGCTAAAATGGAGTCAGGGAAGAAAACAATAAAAGGTCTGTATCACATTTATACAAAATCTTATTGTTTTTGTGTCACTTAAGCAAAGAAAGTTACATTAGAACATTAAAAAAAAAGAGAAAAAAGTTATAATCTTGTAACTTTTGGTGGCTTTACTTGCTTTGTAACACTGCCCCCTGATTTATGTCTTGAATCTAATGTTGTAGTATTTAGTAATTACCAGGGTATTAAAGAATTCAATTGGCAACCTGCCACCTTTGTATTGTAAATCTTTAGCCATAACAGCATTGATGAGTTCAGACTACAAAATATTTGTTATTCAGAGTATTCTCGGCTACCATTCTTTACAATCCATGGCAACTTTGTCACCAAATTACATGTCAAATAGAGAACCAATGTTAGCATATAATAAGTAAAAAAAAAAACTCCTTTCTAGTTATCTTCCTCTAGTCTAAGAAAAGGATGATTAAAAGTCTTATAGAAAATTTATCTTCACCATGTCTGTTCACTGGACAGGGGCTTCTTCAAAGTTTTCAACATCAATTAGTCCCTCATAGCTCTTACTCCCCTAATGGTTGTAATGTTCTCTACCTTTTTCCACATTCAGCTAGTAATTTGACTTTAATACTCACTCAAGCTATATAAAATAGTTTAAAATGTAGTTGTTAACTTTAATTTTTATTGGAGTATATATTTTCCTCAGTGGAAAACACAATTTCCGATGAAGACAGTGATTATCTACCTGAAGAAAAGATTACGAAAAAAATTCGCAAATCTGGCAGTGATGACGAATTTAAACCTGTTATATTGAGTCCAAAACCTGGTACAAGTCGCAAGATAGATCGACGTGTATTATCACAAGAAGATGAGAACCCAAGTAATAGAATTGATATTTGGTGTGAAATCTATGTAGAGGAACTGGAAGAATGGATTGCAGTAGATGTTATTCGAAGCAAAATACATCTTGTTAATGAAATTTATGTGAGTAAATGTTTGACATAAATTAATTGTATAAGAGAATTTTCATCAGCTAAGCTACAGTTACTTATTAGAGGACATATTGATAAAAAAAATTACATAAATTAATCTGAGGGAAAATGCCTCTTGGCATTAAGTCCTCCTTTTTGTACATTATCTTCGGGTGCAATAAAATTTTTAAATAAAAATAAATTAATAACCTCTATGGAAAGCAAAGGGAGGTCTCCTGATGGTAAGCAGACCTTGAACTATAGGATGCCTTCAGTAACAACTGCTTTAGTTGTCGCCATTTTTACAGAAACCTTTTTAAAGAACTTCGCACAGTATCATCATCATAAATAGATTGACTAGTATCCACTGCAGGTTGTGAATCCTTACAATTCTCCTCCTCTATCAGTCCTGCACTGCTCGCGTCTATTGTTACCCTCCCTACTAAACAAATCAATTAATCATTTCAAGGCTATTATTATAATATAAATTACCATATCTAAATCAAAAACTATTTCATTTGTTGTTAAAAATGTTTGCTTGCATCTATTTTCTAGTCAAAAGCAACCCATCCTGTTAATTACATTGTTGGCTGGGACAATAATAATTATTTGAAAGATTTGACGCGAAGATATGTTCCACAATGGAACACAATAACCCGTAAACAACGAGTTGAATTCTCTTGGTGGAATACGGCTGTGCAGCCATGGCTAGGGCCTAAAAATGCGAGGGACAAAGAGGAGGATGAGCGGTTGGATAGGTTGCAATTGGAAGCACCATTACCAAAAAGCATTGCAGAGTAAGTCCCCATATAAACATTACCCAAATACTTCAAATGGTATCATCATGTTATAGCTTTTGGAAAAGTTTACAAATTTATTTTTATTCTTGTATTTTCTTCTTCTTCTTCTTATTTATCACATTACTTGTGATTAATGAAATTGTAATAATATTCCTACTCACCTTTTAACTTTTGTCTTATAAAGAA
Organism: Pachliopta kotzebuea; assembly: GCA_018246255.1. Taxonomy (NCBI): domain Eukaryota; kingdom Metazoa; phylum Arthropoda; class Insecta; order Lepidoptera; family Papilionidae; genus Pachliopta; species Pachliopta kotzebuea. The sequence goes on along the minus strand of DWLS01003936.1, from coordinate 912 downwards.
AGGCTATTGTATCATAATGTGTGTGACATGGTTGTTACAGCACAAAAAGAATGAAGATGATTCAGATACTTTAGTATGTGTTTTCATATTATAATACATGAAGTCATAGAGATATAATAAAGGAAATCATTGATTGGCATGTCTTGTACTAAGCAATAACTGTAATGAAACAATTCTCTCGATCAACACTGATTTATTCTCCATCCACCGACATACATCGATTATGTAATACCTTCCTTAGTTTCATTTTTTTTTGTGGTTTTTGGTCCAAGTGTAGAGGTCCGTAGTCTAATGGAGATAATATTTGTATGCTAATTATTCCCATTTATTATAGATATAAAAATCATCCACTGTACGTACTAAAGCGTCATCTATTGAAATATGAAGCAATATACCCGCCGGATGCGCCTACGCTTGGATTCGTTAGAGGCGAGCCGGTATACGCACGTGAGTGCGTGTACGTTTGTAGATCACGCGATACGTGGCTTAAAGAAGCTAAAGTTGTGCGGCTTGGTGAAAAAGCTTATAAAGTTGTTAAAGCTAGACCAAAGTGGGACAGGGTGAGTGCAGCACATTTTTCACGACAGATTACCATCCTTACGTTGTAAACATCCACATTTTACGAACTAAGTATTTCAATTATTTGTTTTTGTTAAGAACAACTAAGTGACTAGAAACACTTTTAAACATGTTCTTAAAAAAAATTTTAAGTAAAAAACTTATCTATAGTTTGCAGAAATATATATTTTATAAGAAATAAACCTGGTTTACTCATATGAAAATCACACTGTAGGTTTTTTACAACTATCATATGATACTATAATTTTTTGCCATCACCAAACTAGTTTATTATTCATCTTACATTCTTTTTTACAGCTTTCCAACAAGCTTATTACTGATAAACCATTAGAC